>WBMZ01002319.1:0-198476 GCA_013400975.1 Atrichornis clamosus
GTCTTTTAAACTAAGACAAACATTTAGATGTTTTCTGATATATAGTCTGATGGACACAAAGGTAGAGCTAAAGAGTTCTGAGTAAGGTTCCCAGACCATTTTTCTCCTAGTAAGAGATCTAGCTCCCCAAAGAAGTCTCTACTAGTGTTAATCTGGACAGTAGTAACTTAGTTAAAAAAATACATTGTAAGAAGTGTGATACAGAAAAAAACATTACACTGGAATTGCAGTGGAAGAACTTCATGTATGTATTCCATCAGTGTTTTCTTCTTCCTTTCCTGTTACTCTTACTTTCTCACATAGTTTAAATGATGGCTAGAGATGTTATCTTCAATATCCTTGGCCAAGAAAATGGATGAGGTTTGCTAAAACTATAAGCAATTATGCAAACACTTTTACAGCTTTTGTCACTGATAGCACATTTTCTTCTACCACTTTGTGTCTTAATTGTCAAATTAAAAGGGGCATCAATCCTTTTTTTAAAAATTACAGATATTTTGCTATAAATGATAGACCTTTAGAAGTGTTTGTTGAACTATCTGTTTTCATAAAAATTGATCAAGGTTAATAATTTCCAATAACCAAAAAAAAAAACTGACCAGAATTTTTTTGAAGATACAGAAGTCCTAAAACCAAAGTTTCAAAAGCATGATCAATTCCTGAAACTCCAAATTAATACTTATGAGATTAGCTGTCATTGGAGTAGTGAACTTAAAATCATAGAATCATTCAGGTTAACAAACATCCCTAAGGTCATTGAGCCCACCAATAACCTGACACTGCCAAGCCCATCACTAAATCGTGTCCCTAATTCCTACATCTATGGGTATTTTAACTAATTGCGGGGATGGGTACTCAACCACTTTCTTGAGCAGCCTATTCCAATGCTTGATAACCTTTTTGGTGAAGAATTTTTTACCAATACAAAATCTAAACCTTCCCTCATATAACTTGATGCCATTTTGTTTCATCTCATCCCTTGATATTTGGGAGAAGAGACTAACCCTCACCACTGTTATAGCCTACTTTCAGTTGCTTGTAGAAAGCAATAAGGTCTACCTTCAGTCTCTGCTTCTTCAGGACACTGCAATTCTATTTGAAGCTTTCAAAATCATTTAAGTAAATATGATCATAAAATAAAGCACTTCTGATGCGATAATATTCGTTAAGCCACCTGCATTCTTCAGCAGTGGGATAAATGTGAAATCACTGCATTTCCTATAACTCGTTGCAGTGGATATTGCATCTTCTAAGCAGAAATATTAGACTTTTTTTAAAAAAACCTTCCATATATCTCTTACAAATATCATGTTTATAATAATGCCTAATATTGCTTGCATAAGTGTTTTATATTTAAAAATGTAAATATAACATGAAAGTAAGACAGGAAATATAAGAAGGATGTTGCAGAAATCAAACACAAGATTCTCATGCATTGCTCTTCGCAGATTTCTAAAAAAATCCTCATGGAGAAACAAAGGTAAAGTTAGATTTTTCCAGGAAGAGTTGCTGAAAGGGTAAGTAAAATAGCTAATTAACTAAGTACTTAGCTAACTAAAACAGCATTGTGTTATATAGGAAATAAATTGAAACTTCAAGCATGGATTTCCTAGTTAGCTTAAAGAACAGCTTTCTTTTTGTGCAGCGTAAACCTCAGCATTACACAAGACAACTGTGAAGACACAGTGCAAAGCCTATTCACCTTGACAAGCAGCAAATAACTTCAGGCACAACTACTGATAGAAGTATTTCATAATAGCCAGCTAATTGCAGATTATATTTCATGATTCAAGAAATGAAAAAATCAATAAGGTGAAGGCTGATGATATTTAGTAATGTTTTCTTGTTTTGTTGTTGGTTGGTTATTTTGTTAGAATATTGCTTCCCTGAACTTCTGTATTAAATGTGTAATACTTGCTTTCAAATGTGAAAAATTTTTCTAATGCATAAAATAAGTACATATAAAAATAATAGATATTCATAAATTACTTTATTCTGTCTGAAAATAAGTATATATAAGGTACAACACACTACTCCATCAGAACAGACTTTAAAAGAGCAACTTATGTTCTCTGATAATATCAAAAGTGTCCCCAGCAGAAAAGGGTGTGCCATCTCTCAGGGAGAAACTTCTCCATAGAGAAGCAGTCAAGGCAATGTAAAGACAAGCAAATGGATTATGCTACCTACAGAATGTAAAACTCATATTGTTCTGAAAGTTGTGTGAAACATCTGATCACCACTTACATATGGCAAGTACCAACAAGCTCTGAGTATCAGTGATTTTCTTCAATGCTTTTTTGAGTATGGAAACTGAATAAAAAATTCATGATTTTTCATACATATTTATAAACATGTTATCTACTTCCCACAGTAAAAAGTTAGACTACAAAGGTACAAAAAAAACTTCACAGAACTTTCCTCTCTTCTTCAGTTTTTTCCAAATGAAAGGATGATGGAAAGCTCTAGGGTCAAGCTTCCTGGTGTTCACCAATATGTAAAAAGTCTGTTATTGCTAAAATATACCAAGCTTTTAATTCACTGTAGACTGCACATTCTCATGTCCTTCTGTCTCTACACATGCTCAAGATGTCAAAGTCATACAAGAAAAAAGGTAAAGGTTAGAGAGAAACAGGGCTATAGCCTGTGTCAACCCCTTCTCTTTGGGACTGCAGAGCTTCCTCGCTATGTTATAAAATAGTGTAATCACAAAATTGATGTTACCATGTTTGTAGGAATCTGCCTATGTTTCACTCCTGTTTGTATCTGCCTACCTATTGTAGAAAGGCATTCATTACATGATATTTCTGGGCCTTTCTTGTGCCAGACATTCTTTCATACACACAAGAACAATGGTTATTATTGAAGTCCATTTCTGTGGTTGGGTATCATTTTGAGCAAATGCCATTTAGTGCTGAAACAACTATTAAGGGCAGTCATGCATGTAAGTGTTTCTCTGGATCGATTAGCAAAAACTGCTCAGTATACTGATGACTCAATGACCTTTACTGTGAACTTTTTCCTCTTTCATTTGTCAAACTAGTGTTTGGGATACTTTCTTGATTATGCTGAGAAATCCTAAATTCATCAATTAGCTGAATTTGATATCTGTACCTCACCTTTACTGCTACTTTTTTACTGGAGCCTACACATAGCAGTGCTTCCAGAAACAAAACAAAACAAAACAACAAAACCAAACAGAAATTGTATTTTCATCTCATTCTACTGCAATATATATATGGAAATCAAATATAATGTCTCTGTACAAAATATATTTTGGCTGAAGAGGTTATAAAGTCACTAAGTATCATATCTTATAGGTTTTCTTATAGGTTTTCAAAATGTACCCATATTAACAGCATTTTATATAAAGTGACATAACTTCAGAACAGAGCTGTAAGTGGGAGAACAGTATTACAGTGGGGTGTTTTCATATGTAAAGGAAGAGAATATAAAAAAGAAAATGATAAAATGCCTTTAAAGTTTCCAGAAATCATATGGAACCACAGAATTATTTCGGAACAAACCTTCAAGGTCACTGAATCCAAAAATTAACCCAGCAGTGACAAACCCACCATTAAACCATGTCCCTAATCACAACATCTTTTAAATAACTCTAGGGATAGCAACTCAGCCACTTCCCTGGACAGCCTGTTTCAAAGCTTGACAATCTTTTTCATAAAAAAATTTTTACTAATATTCAATCTAAACCTCTCATGATGCAACTTGAAATCATTTTCACTCATCCTATTTCTTGTTACCTGGGAGAAGAGACCAAGCCCCACCTCACTACAACCAGGTAGTTGAAGAGAGCAATAGCATCTCCTCTTAACCTGCTTTTCTTCAGGTTAAACATCTCCAGTTCTCTCAGCTGCTTCTCACAGGACATGTGTTCCAGACCCTTCAACAGCCTCATTAAAAAAGGCCTTTTTCATCAAATACACATAATTCCCAACAAAACCAGGGAAGGCATGTAAGCAATATAACATAAGGTACTACTGTTTTCTCACTGCTAGTTACAAGGCATTGAAATCGTTATCTTATGTGGCTGCTGAATCAGTTATTAATGAACACAAGAAAACATAATGTATAACATAACATAAAAGAGCATAATGAAAAGGCTAATTTTAAAATACATTGCATCTTTCAGTATAAAGCTCTGTCTGGGTAGAAAGTGAATTAAGCCTTCTTTAATTGAAAAAAGTCTTGCAGAAGAGGTGTCACAGATAAAATTCAATAGAATAGTTCAAGTAGTAATGGGGAAGCTGTGTGAGATCTTTATTATTCTTTTTCTCTGATCTCTGTCCAATTTTTAGGTGAAAAAATTTTTATAGCGGGACTATTATCCTGCCTTTAAAAGAAAATAAAATAAACACAGTTTATAAAATTGATGAAATGCAAAACCAAAATGAAAAAAAACACCCTAAATATGTGTTTATGCTTCTTATGTCCTCAAAGATCTTAAATTTTCTGTTAATATGTATTAATTCATAATTAGCCCTGCCAGTGTGTCTCTGTAAAACAACGTTAAATGTATGCTATCACCTATCACAGTACCACTAGGCTTGGGATCTCTGTTCTTCATTTGGAGATTAGATTTAATTATACTAAGTAAGATTTAACTCTATAATTTCCTTTTTGACAGGTTTATTTTGATGCTAATACAAGTAACACAGCTATTCTTTCTTTCTACTACCTTTAAAATATCAATTGAAAGAATCATCACTTCATCACATCACACAATCACAATCTAGTGTGCTGATTTTGGCAGGGGTAGAGTTAATTTTCTCCACAGTGGCTGGCATTGGGCTGTTTTGTATGTGTGCTGAACACAGGGTTGATAAGACAGAGATATTTTTGTTATTTCTGAGCAGGGCTTGCACAGAGCCAAGGCCTTTTCTGCTTTTTGTACTGCCAAGCTGCTGAGGAGGCTGAGAATGCATGGGAGGTTGGGAGGAGACACAGCAGGGACAGGTGACCCCAACTGACCAAAGGGATGTTCCAGACCATATGGCATCATGCTCAGTATATAAAGTATCAGGGAAGAAGGAGGAAGGGATGGGGACATTTGGAATATTCATGTTTGTTTTCCCATGTCATCATAACGTGTGATGAGGCCCTGACCTCCTGAAGATGGCTGAACACCTTCCTGCCCATGGGAAGCAGTGAGTTAATGCTTTGTTTTGCTCTGCTTGTGTGCATAGCTTTTGCATTCCATGTTTAACTGTCTTTATCTCAAGCCATGAGTTTTCTATCTTTTACCCTTCAGATTCTCTCCCCAGTCTCTCTGGTGGGGAAGTGAATGAACTGGTGTGTGGGACTTGTTGGCTGGGTGGGGTTGAACCACTATATCTAGCAAGAAGAAAACTTGGCATTTTGCAAAACAAATGCAAAACAAGCATTTGGCTTTACCAAGTTTTTATCCCTTGAACCCTGGTATCGGTCTTCTGAAACATTCCAATAATATTCTGCAATAACTGAGAATAACTCTCTTAATCCACTAAGGATACAAAAATTCCTTTCTTTCAACTCTCTACAGACTGGCTGTAATTTTAATCCTTCAGTTTGACCAGTTTGTTTTAGTATCATTTCACTGCTATTGCTGTGGAAATCTTCTTCAGCTTCTTGAAATGTAAAAGAAGAAAATTCTAAATAGTTAAAAATGTTCTGTTTTTTCCTTCCGCTGCTAAGGAGTAGCTTCATGCACCAGCTATTGTAGAGACCTGTGACACCTGTGAAGGATAGATTCAATATCAGGATGGAAGAAATTAGTTTGCCTTGAAATAGAGTAAGTTTCCTGAGACAACACAACTAAAACCAGTAAGTATTTCATAATACTGTTATGACACAGGCAGATGCAATTTTACACAAGTACATGATCATCACAGGAGCAAGCAAATGGTATTAAATGGATTTCAATGGTAATAAATTTTGTACTGTAGGACTCTGTTCCTGAAATGCGGTCTTATTGGAGACTGAAGAACCTTAGAATTTCTCACACTGCATTTTGATGAGATTTATATACTCATCTATTTGAGACCTTGAGAATCAAGAATCTAAGTGGTTCATGGGCAGGGAGGGCAGGGGAGGGGTAGGAGTGAAAAGAATGGAAGTTTTCCGCTCTATAAGTCTAGAATATTTTACATATTTTGCAAGTTTTTTGTCAAATTCCTCAAAGGTTCTTAGACCACTAGCTTTAGTAAATAAAAACTAAGAAATAAGTAGCATTATTTCAGCTTTCATTATTTTCAGGTTTCCACTCCCTTTCACTCCACAAGCCGCACCCTTAAATAAGGGTGGATTTCCCATTGTTGCCTTTCTTACTAATATGGAAAAAAACTAAAAGAAGTGCCATAGCACTGCAAACAGGCTGATGGATGCAGTAGTTTCCTCTGTAATGGAATGCTTATTTGTCATATGGCTATGAGATAAGTGAATATAAGCAGCACCTTGCTTCTAGAATGACTTATAGAAACCTAAAAAGTCTCTTTGTCACGTGCTGTCTGCTACAAACAAGATAGGTAAGAGGCTTGTGGCTCAGTCTTTTGCATACAAAGACAAATTCATATTTCCATTGAATATGTGTACTTTGACACAAACAAAAAACTCCAGCAACAACAGAAGAGAATCTACACTTCTTAGTTCTCTTTTTTAAAAAACGTGGGAGAATTTCATAAAAGTAGCTAAATGATGCTGTTGGGAAAAACATGAACTACTTTATTTTCCAAGTTCTTTTATGTATGTTGAAAGCAGCAAGAAAGACTGAAACAGAATAAGTTTATTCTCTATCAGATTATGTCTTAAAATTGAAATTATTCCATAGCTGATAAATCCTGCAATTGAGGTAACATTTCAGCATTTTATTGAATTTTTTTTTTTGCTTAATAAAAGAGATTAAATCTAGTTAAATATTATCGAGCTGTATGGGCCTGTAATCTTAACATTACAGAAGAATTTCTATTTTTCACATTATTTCAGTGTCTTCCAAGAGACGAAAAACATATTTTATTTTTTAGTAATTCAAATAATGAATCACAAGAACTCTCTATAACTGGGCTGTTCTATACATAGATAGAATCAAAACAGACATCTCCCCATTTTTGCATATTTTACTCCCTCTGAATTTCTGCTGCAGATAAAGGTGAGCTTATATATTTTCTTCTTTCCACACCACTTTCCACATTTCTACTTCAAAATATCCAGTGAGTAGAAATCATAAGAAAAAGGACATGAAAGAATTTTCATTAATAGTGAGACAACAGTTAGACCCTCCAAAAAACATGCATGGAAGGAATGCTTTGAAGTTACAGAATAATTTTCCTAAGGAAAACATAAGAAATGCATATGCTTTTAATCAGAACATTAAAAGTTTTCAGCCTAGGACTTAATATTTTAGGAACTTTTTCAGAATACCTAAAATAATGTATTTGTTTCATATTTTTGCTTAGATTCAATGGTGTTTTTAACATACATATCAGCAAAAAGTTTTTTTTGGATGGTAATCAACTCATGTCTTTTTTGCCAAACACTTTAGGTTACCACTTTACCTGATGATGAATCAGTGTTCAGGGGGTGTAAACTCCCAATGACTTTACAGTCAAGGCAAACATTATGACAAGTAACTGCATAATAAATCTTCTTAGAGAAACATGCATGTTTACCATCATATCACAAGAAACAACTTTCTTTCATTTTAAGATGAACTTTTGCCCTTTCCATAGCTCTCTCATGACCTTAAAATGTCATCACAAGAGTGTCCACACTCTGTGTTTAATTTATCACAATGACATCTGGCACAGAGCTTGCTCAAAGCATCTTCTCATGTGGCACAAAGGGCTCAATACAGCATATATTTTTACGCTTATTTTCCTCCCTCCTCTTCACCTGTCAAGGACAAAGAGAATTTTCTGTGGTTGCATGAATTGTACATATATGCTTGTACATGTAACTCTATTTTGTGAGGACTTCCATCTGAAATAGACTACTTCTTATCTTCTTTCTCTTTGATTAGTAATAGTGGTCTGCATGCTGCAGGAAATAGGAGGAGAAAAGTATGTAGACAGTCTACAAGAAGAAAGAAAATGACAATGTCATCCATATATATGCAGGCATACATTGATTTGGAACAAGCATAGACTGTATATCTAGCCTGTGTTATATTTTTGTATCTTTATTCTGGGGTGGATGTCTTCACTCAACACCACTCATTGGATCAACAGGTTAAGTCCTAACAGTGATATCATGTGCATGTGTGTTTTGGTTTGAGCCTGGCCAGAGGCCAGGAACTCCCCAGGCTTGCAGACTTCCTCCCCACCGCTCCTGCAGCCAGACAGAGGAGAGGAAAAAATAAATATTCAAAGCATCCATGAGGTTTGTGATTAAAAAATATGAGAGAAAACCACAGGTAAAACAGGCAAACTACTTGAAGACATGAAACTACATTTATTATACTAACAGAAAAGAAGAAAAATTCAGAAGCAATATGAGCTGTGGGGAAAAAAAAAAGCACCGTCTTTCCCCCCCTCACTTCCCCTTCCCTGTTTCCCTCCTACCCAAACGATGTAGAGAGACAGAGAATTAGGATGTTTTTTAAGATTAGGCCAGGTCTTCATATTTTCAAGGATTGGAGTCTTCCCCTGCTTAATGGTGGGTCCTATGTGGAAAGTAAAGTCCAAAGTCCATCCCACGGGCAACAGCGGCCCTCAAACTGCTGCAGCGTGGGTCAGTTCTCCACAGGCTGCAGTCTTTAAGCATCCCCCTGCTCCAGCATCTGCAAAGGGGGCTCTGCGTTCCCGTGGTCCTCCATGGGCTACAAGGGGGGGACATCCTGTCTCACTGTGGTCTCACCACCAGCTGCAGAGGAATCTCGACTCCAGCCCTGCTGTATCTTCTTCCGACCTGGCCTGGGTGCTTCTCCATGTTGGTCTTTTAGCTCACATCCTCCTCCTCCCTGGCTGCAATTTTTAGCTGCGCACCAGAATTGTTTTGAATTCCTTCTTAAATCTGTTATCACAGGCGTTACCACTTCTAATTGGCCTGTGGCATGTCCATCTTTGCAGCCAGCCAGACATTGGCCCTGCAGGACATGATGGTGGGGCTTCTAGCAGCTTTTCACAGAAGCTACCCCTGCAGCACCCCCGCTACCAAAAACCAAGTCTAGCAAAACCACGACAATGTGTATGACAGTTAGTGTTATCACAGAGAAAACCAACATGAGTGCCTAAACACTAAGAGCTAATAAAAGTATGTCAGTTAATGTCTCTGCAACCTCACCTGGCTTCCTTTATCATGACTTCAACATGCAATTTTTTTGATCAGAGGAGGATAGATGATCTGTGGGAAAATAGTTTTAAAATATATGATGAAATAGTTTTTAAGCAAAGCTTTAAGTTATTTATTTGAATTTCTATTATTCTCACTCTTTCTAAAGTTAGCTCCAGAATATTAAATTGATATGGATCTAGCATAGCTGAAATAACTCCAGAATGTATTCTTCATTTCTCACAAAACATTATGGAGCTTTCTTTCCTCCAAATGTTAGAAAACCTTTAATTCAAAGGGAGGATAGAGGACCCTGCAGCACAGAACATGCAGAATGTGAGACAACACCAATGGCTCTTCAAAAGTGTGTAAGCAGGACCCATGAGGTGCCATAAAGGAGACTGATGGAAATTTCTGAGAAGTATTGCTTTCTAAAGATGGGACAGATAATAAAATGGGAATACCTAGTGCACCATCATACCTCCTATCTTGGCCAAATGACCTGCTTCTCTCCACTGCTAAGTGTGTATAAATGGATGTGGCAGATGACTATGGAAAGAAAGAGGGAAAGAAAGACAACAGCTGTAAATTCAGACAGGATGTGAAGAGTGGTACTGAGCTACAGATGTGAGCTACTGGCAGTCCTTGAAATAGATTCCACAATACCCTGTAACATAATTACAGCACTGGGTTTCCATACTATCACTTTTACCCCTCTCAGATATGTTCCTTCAGTCTGCCTGACATACCGATCAATTCCTTAATAATTTTATCTCCGGTAGCCAAACAGGAAGAAGACTGGTAATACCTTGGCTTTGGTGGACTATCTTTTAAGTAAAGCCTGTATCACTTTCTTATCCCATTGGGTCACTCACTATCTTGTCCAAGACAGTGAACTCTATCTGATCACTTAGAATACCTTTTTCTTTTGTTTAGGATCAAATGAAAGATCTTTTCTGACCTCCCTTTGTCACTATACTACCTGAACTACTTGAGAGTAACTTCTAGGGAAGGCTGAACATAATCCAGCTGATCTGCAAGGGAATACCCTCAAAATTGCAGGTTCAATCCCTGTATGGGATAATCTCTGAGAAGCTGGACTGGATGATCCTTGTGTGTCTCTTCCAACTCAGGGCTGAAAGTTGTAAATCAAGCATACAGATGAAAACATCTTCATGTGTTGAAGTGAGCAACCATAAAGATGATTAGAAGGGAAAAAATACTCAACAGAACAATTTGTCTGCTGAAAAATACTAACACAGGCCTGCCAGACTGAACATGAAAGCTTGAGGGCTAGGCCCGTGTACCAGAAATAGAAAATTGTAGTTGTCCCCTTTGAACTTCAACCAGGGTATGTAGAAAACAGAAATGTCCTGAGATAGATTCAACGAGCACAAAATCAAGGGATTGTAATGGCAGTTTGGTGTCTGAGAAGGTAGAAGTTTCCCTGGAAAATCAAATTGCTGTGAAAGACCAGGAAACATCGTAATCTGTTGGAAGATACCAGGTGAAAAGTAGAAATTAACAATATGTGTTGGTTGCTTGAAGTAGGATGTCCTACAACCTCTTATATCTCTATGTTATAAAAATCACTTCATTTTTGTGTAAATGGACTCTCTCTCTCTCTGAGAACTTTCTGGGTTGATTTCTACATGAACCCTCTACAAGATCTTGGACTCTCACTCCAGACTTTTTCACAGAAAATTTTTGAAGAAAGGCTCTGCTCCTTATCAGCTTGATTTGTCCTCTCCCCTTTTCTGGATTGTTTGGCTGCTTCTGAAAGGTATCTAATTTGCTCCATTTGCTATATTAGTATTATATAAATAATGCCTATTTTCTATATAACAGTAGAGAACATGGGTTCAGGAGCAAGAACTGGCCCTAACACCTACTGTCATGTAAAAGCCTATGTCCAGACCTTTGAAATTTCTTGCTTTCCAGAAGAGACTGGACACATCCTGTGTCTCTACTGAAGTGACACTTTTGATTTTGAACTAAATTCTGAACTCTGTTTGGCAATTTTAAGTGTTAATTGTCCTTTAACTATTATCATGATTCAAAAATTATAAGACTGACTTCAGTTCCTTTTTATTTGCACTGCCTAAAGTACTGGAAAAAAAAGAAGAATACAAGTAAAGAATAATGGTACTTTATTAATCTATTCCATGCCCCATGCATTTATGTAGATTTCTATCACAATTCCTTCAGTTATCTTGTTTTTTTCTTGCATGGTGTAATGTATTTATTCTCTCATTAGTTCCTATAGAAACTTCTTTAATCATCCCCTGTCTGTTCATACAAAGAACAGGGAAGGAACAGAATCACATGGAATATGATAATGATCAGATATACCATCAGGTATTTAAATTGCAAAACTGTCTTTTCATTCTGTCTCTATTTACTTTGAAATAAAGGACAGTGTTTGATTTGTCTTTGCCTATTTACTTGTGACTGGAGCCACTAGAACCAACAAAGCTTATTCCAAGTGCTGTCCTGTGTGTTGCAGTAGCTACTTGTTTTCTTAGTAATCAAAAATTTAGTAGGTAATTCAACTAGGTACTAAGCACTGTGGTCTGATCTGGCAAACTAACTGAAAACTCTAAAATAAGTTTGAATATTTAATTGGATTAAAATCTGTGTCCAGTAGAATTAAACAGACAATGCATTAATTATAGATATTTTTTATTTATGCACAAATTACCAGACTATAAATAACCTCAATATTCTTTAGGTTTTGTGTTCTTATTTTCCCCAATATCTTTGTAAAAGCCTGCTAAAAGCTCCAACACTAACTTGGTCATTCACACAGGTCTTTCCTGCAATATATCTAACAGCTATCACAGTGAAAAAATATGCTCTTGGAGGAGCTTTGATTCTGTGAGACACTGCATACACTTTATTTAGATCTGTCAGGTTCAGGTGGCTGTGTATGTAACAGGAAGTCTGCTCATCCACCAAATTTATCAGATGTATTCTGTCCTGAGATGCTCTGATTTTCATTTGCTAAGAGAAAGCATTCTATGTGAAAATACTGGTTTAATTATCATCTAAAAGGCTGAAGCTCTTCATCAACTAGCAGTAAATGCACCTTAAGAAAACAGAAAACAAAAAACCCAACCAATGAGTGAGATACATGCAGTTCAAGATCCATGTGATTTAACTGGAATAACACTTAAGAGTTAACCTTTTATAGAAACTACACTCATTTCAAACAATAATAAAAATTAGGAAATAATATCATTCTGAGCCAGGTTTAATTTTGGTTCTCTAAAGGATAGAAGGATGAAAGGGTTTTTTCTTTATTATTCTATGTCTCTAGTGACTGCCACACATTCTGAAAAACAGTAATTTTGTATACTGTCAAATCATTATGCAGTTCAATCAGTGGAGAAAAACTAAACACATAGGCCAAGCACTATAACAAAAAAAAAGGAAACAGATATAAACAATGTTTCTGAAGTTTCCATTTTAAGCTATCAAAATAATGCATTGTAGTTTGAGTATTCTGTGTCAAACTTTCAGGTGCTATGACCAAAGCATTGAGTTTGACTCAGCCTTCCTATGCACAAACTTCTGTTCCTATATCTACAAAGGTGAAATTGCAGTATATATGGGCTCTGTTTAAGTCTATATTATGTCTTTTCATCAACTTAGATGAAAGAAATGTGTCCTCTATAAAAGAGAGTGTTTTACTTAAATATTGTTATCAAGCTTAGTGTCTTAGGAGTTCTTTGAAAAGTTGCCTTGATTTCCATATCTCCTTTCCGCATCGGACGTCCTTTTCATGTTATAGTTGTACCTATGCACAGTGATCTGCTTATATGATAACATATTAGGATACCTGCTAACAAATTGATAAGAAGGATTAGTCCAAATATTTTTTGTAGTATCCTTGATACTGTTGGTTATTTTAAGACTCTGAATAATGAGAGAAGAAAAGATCTGAAGCCATAGGTGAGTTAGAGATTTCAAAAACCTTGCACTTATCACATTTGAGGAATTGATGATCTTGAAGCTGTAAACTGAACCTAGGGATTTGTTGATTTATTTATCAATTACTACACTTATCTTTTCAAGTCAGTCTTTATTGTGTTCACATCCTCACTAAACATTTTGTCCTACAAATTACCTGCAATGCTCATTTCAAATTCAGATTCTTTCAGTATGGGCTGCTTATTACTACATTTTATTTCTGCACTTAAGGAAACATGACTCCGATCCTTACACTTGGGACCTCTCACTGCCACCTTAACACAAGTGGGTAATAAATATAATAATGTATTCTCCTATATGTTTAATAGAAATCATAGTTAAGAAATCCTTTTAAATTCCTAATATTTTGCTTTCATATAGTTTTCTTGTATTTGAAAGTACAATAAAATTCTGCTTTTAACACAACTACTGAGTTTTTAAAGTAAGATAACTTTCCATTATCTGTTCTATGATAACTTTAAAATTCAGAATTTATACATCCCTGCAATCTTTTTACTTTTAAGTGTTTGAGTACTCATGCATTACACAGAAATGTGCTCAAGAAGAATTAAAAGTTTTGAAGTTCACAAGACTTTCACCTGGTCCCTCAAAGACTACTGTAGAATACCTGCCCTCAGCTTAATTTACCATAGTTTTCCTTTCTTAAGACACAGTGAAATGGTGATTACTCCAAGCTGTTCTGAAATTTGGAAAGTTGAAGTAATTCCTAAATTTTAGTTTAAGGCAAATTTACATGACAAATATATTTTATCACATTGTTCAGCAATTTACCATTAGGAAATCACATAAATATAGACCATATATCATTATAGTTATAAGCAACCATTTTTGTTTGAGTCCATAAATCCATTTTATATACAGGTAAAGCTGTGCCCTGCAGCCCTTTACGAAGCAGTGATCTTGGTCACATCATGCTATGTCGTGTGAGACAGCTGCTGAACTTTTTTCAAGATGGCAGGAATAGTCTAAGCCAACTTAGTAATTTTCTTCGTGTTTGTTGTGCTTTCCAATGTTGCAGAAATCTGTAACACTGTAAGATATATGTTATAATGTGCTAAATCATAGTGTCATATGCAAAGCTAAAGAATAATATCATAAGCAACTCTAATTCATAATCCTTAAAAATTCTTTAATTATAGTCAATACTACTAGATTTGGATTTAGGAAAAAATTTACAGAACTGTTACAAATTGAATAGAAAGATCTATGGTTTAAGTTCTACATTTGTATGAACAATTTGAAAAACCAAGTATAGAAACAAATCAGGGGTATATATTTGGGATAATATAATACGTACAGAAACATGTTATGACAAAAATCATCAATATTAGTACTAAGCAGATTTGATTTAATTTTTTCTTACAGAACATTCAATTCACTAAGGATTAGTTTCAGCGTATTATATACTACAGTCTAATGTATGCATAAAAAAATTGACTTAGCATATGCAATCAAATTTCCTTTTAAAAAATGGCAGAGAGAGAATGGACTGACAATAAAAAGTGTGTGGGTGCCTAACACTGTATTTTTTATAAAGACTTTAAAAATATCTTGATACTTAAGTCCCATTGGTTTCATATAGCAATAAAGTTGAATAAATAATTGTCATAACTCTTGTCTCATGATGGTCTGTCTGGAAGAAATCTATAATGTAGTCAAATGAAAAATGCACTTATGTTAGTGAATAGAAACAAATTTCAGAATTACTACTTCCTTTTCTCTGTAGCTTCTGTTGCTTCTAAATTAACTTTTTAATTTCATTTGCTGATGTAGGTATTGCAATGTGTCATTTAACACAGTAAAACACATTAACAGAATCCAGTGCAAGGAAGAGATGAAAAATTGCAGTGCAGATTCCAAGAGCGCAATACAACACAAGGAACACAGCTAGACTGAAGCAAAATTGTTTATTAATTTTGACACTAAATTAATATAATTTTAAAACTAAAATGAAATCTGAACATAAATATTGAGTAATTAAATCAATGGAGTTAGTTAATTAACTGACTTACAGGCAGAATCACATCTGCAAGGCTGGTCTCAAAATTATCTTTACAAATAGAAATTTTCAAATATTTTCCGATGATTTACATATTACATGTAATTTTTGCCAAAAATAATTCTGAGCTTTCTTTAGAAAAAAGAGAAATACAAAGTATAACTTGTATGTATAAATACCTAAATATTTTTATGTATATTCTATCTATAGCATTCAGTAGCTGTTTCAGCCTGGTTCAACTTTTCCTTTTTGTTTTTTTCCTAAGCAGTATTAAGCAAAATCTATATCTGTCAACTCAATATACTTGCCTCTATATTAAAAGATCTATCTGTTGTAAAATAGATAGAAAAGAAGTACCTGATTTACATATAATTCTGTTTTCAAAATCCAACTACCTTCCCATTCAGACCCTAGGATCTCCTCTAGGAAAATTTTGAGATGGATAGGAGTAGAAGTAAAGAATGGATGTTAATACATACTAAGCACACTATAAGAGAGAGGATTAATAGCAAATCAAATTAGCCTAGAAATTATTGCAAACTGATTGTCAAAACATATCAACTTATAAGCAACATAAAATTTCAGAAGATGCAGTATAGGTTGCCTAACTGGTGGCTATTAACGAGATAACCCAGTGGTCAGTATTACGTTTACTTCTAGACTGGCAAACATCAAAATAAAGCTTGGATGCTTTGTAATGGTAAAGAAATGCAATACAAAATTATTATATCCATTTAAAAAGTAGAGAAACTGCCAAAGAGATAAAAAATAACTTTCTTATGTCAATTGGCAGTCCATTCTCTGTAACAGGAATCCATCTCAGCTAAGTTTCTGTCCTGTAAATTACACAGTCAACACAGTACTGCACTTTCAAACAAGGCTTATTCTGACAGCATTTTTTTATAACTAATATCCTGAAAACAATATTTTTTCTCTTTAGCTATGTTTCAGAAATAATCCACAGACCCAAATGCAAAGTTCAGCTTCTGTTTCTACAGACTTTAGCAGCCTTTCATTGCTGATGCACGCAGTTTGCTCATTATAAATTTAAAAAAAGGCAGGCAGATTTCTACCTGAACAAGCATGTCTTTCAAATGTGTGGTTAGCATGGTGCTTTTCATAAAATTCTGCTATGGATGGCTAACATGCTGATTAATGGATTTTAAGAACAAGTTTGCAGTTTTGAAGGATAAGTACTCTTTCCAATTTAGCAATCAAAAAATTGTAAAGATTTTTTCATCCTACAAATATATGCACATTCATTTAGAGTTGGTATATTAATATATTAAAAAATGACAACTGCTACAGAAGGTAGTCTAGCGTTAAATTAAATACATTTCATGACCCACTCACTCAAAATGTATTATCTTTTATATATATTATGCATGTAAATATAATGGCACATAAATGACAATCTGAAAGTCCCATGCAAAACTGCAAACCTATTTGTGTGATGTGTTAAAATAACCTTGAATTATTTAGAAAAAAATTACTGTTTGATAAAATTACAATATTATGTTATTGTTATCAGTTATCAGTTAAAATTGGTTAAAAAGAAAAGAAATAACAAAGACTGACTATCCATCTGAAATTATCGGCAGATGATATTTTAGTGCAAGTTGTAGGACCAATAAGAGACAACAAGTCTGGCAGCAATTCTTTAGGAAGCTTCTTTCTTGGGATAGCAAAAATTATGTAACACATGCTTTAATTTTTTTTTGCTACAAGTCTTAAATTATGAAGATTTTACTACCTGCTCAGTATACGCTCATCATTGAAGCTATATTTATGGTCCAATAGAAATCTCACATATAATCTTATTACATCTTTTAACCACCCTGGACAGGAAAAATCAGATTATACTTTTTGGAGCAGGCTACCAGGTTTCTGGAGAGGGTTATCGGTTCCAAACCAGCTCTTCTCTTAGATAACATAATCAGGTATTTCAATCTGTTCTCGTTGATTAAGTTTTCCAGAGTTTTCTGAAGTTCTAGCCTTCTTCACGTGTTTCTCTAGGCTTTTCACAGATCTCACGCTTTTCCTAATAATCGCGTTCCAGACCTTATGCCAGTACTTTATTTATGAAGTTGATTACTCCCTACTAAGTGTTTCTAGAACTTTCTATTTCTAAATGCAATTTAAAAAAATGTATTTATGCTAAAACACAGTATTATATTGGCTAAATTCAATATTTGATACTGTATTCATACAGTTAAACATGTAAGAATGCTTTCTTTCTAATTTTTAGTTAATTGTGTAAGATTGTTTGATTTGTGACAACTTCACAGGGAATACCACTTTTTATCTGTTTTAACAATAAGCTGATAATAGGTATTCTTTTTGTAAGGTTACCTAAATAGATTTTCATCTTTCTTATGAAACTTTAACTTAGACATCCATGCTTCCCAACTTAACATGTGGAAACATCACACAAGACAATGATGAAAATCTTAGTTGGACATTGACACTGACATATGTATTTTCTTTCTCTGAAACTTTTGTTGCTCTAGAAGGAAAATAATTTTTTTTGATGTGATATACCTAGAATAAATTAAAGTTGGCTATTTTTCTTTTACTTTTTACCTCCATATCTGCAAATATATTTTATTTTATTATCTGTTCCAGTGTTTTTCTGAAAACTGAAGGTACTGTTGCATGTCTATAATTCTATGACTTCTCCTTCTAAAAGTCAGAAAATATATTCATCATTTTTCAGTCTTCTGGAACCTGGTCTGTTCTCTACATGTTCTCAAAGATAAGTGTTAATTAATGCAAAAATATGTCAAATATTTGAAAAAGCCTATTTTTTCCAAGTAGTCTCCAACTGTTCTCTACCTACTGTACCCTGAATTCATATTCATACTTATCTTATGCAGCAATCCCTGCAGTGGACTTTTAGGAGGACAAAGATGTTGAACAATTCTACACTCTCATCATTGTGTGTTAACAGCTTTGTGATTCCTTCAAGAATATTCTACTTAGTTTTCTCCTACTACCAATGCATTTACAGTTTAATTGCTCTTAAATTGTTAGTATTATGTTTTAAAACTGAGTTAATCTGATACCTAGTATTGATTTACCAGATCCTACAAATGAAGAACCTGACAACTTTGAGTAACAGTATCAAGAGAAAATATTTAAACTATTCTAACAAGAAATAACTGTTTATTAAGAGAACATTTCAAGACTGAGAAGAAAATGGCACGTTGAGGGTTTTTCTTAAAATTTAAGTCACTCTCCTTCAGGCACTGAAAATAAGGCTGCTGAGGAACCATAGAAGACAATTTGAAAGAACCAGGAAACAAGTACTTCAAGTACTTTCAAGAATTTACTGCTCACAGCTGGAGAAAAATTTCTTCTCACACAATGTTGCTAAACTGTAAATCACCTCTTCTCACTACTGGGAAGAGCTCAGTGCCTTTTGCTATTTTGGAATAAGAACAAAGTTTTTGGGAACGCAGAATAATAAACCTGCAATGTTAATACTTACTGTGAGACTACAGATAATTCTTAAGCATAAAAAAAAGGTATTTGGTACTCTTCCATAAACCGAGAAAATTCACAGTCTGAAAATATTAGCCAGTACAACAAAACACATGTAAATTGGTAAAATTGTTGATTCTCCCGGAAGAGCAGGAGTAGCTGAAATTTCCTGCCAGCTATACATTTTATTACAATAATAAAAATGAAAAAGCTTGTCCTTTTCTATTTTTTTCCCTGTAAAATTACAACCTATGATTAAAATCATAATGGAAGTAAATTTGAATAATATTTGTGAATGTTCTTCTTCTAGATATTTAGGTATTTTACTAATAGTGTAAATTAGAAAACTATTTCTTTCCATCTTGAGATAATGGTTTTATTAATTAGTTGTGACTAAAAAAACACAAGCAAACATCCAAATAAGTTGTTCTTTTATATATTTTCTAGACTACATAGGAAACAAAGCAATCAGCTTTTCATTAAACAGAAATATGTTAAAAATGTATAGCAATTTATTTTTTTAGTATTATTATACAGAAAAAGTGACTTTTTTCCTATGTAATCCTTGAAAAATCATATTCCAAAGCATATATTTTATTATTTCCTAGGATATCAACATCTTACCATAATACAATTTCAAATAAACTTTTTAAGATATCCTAGATAGACTTTCAAATGCAACTTGTTCTTTGTACCAGTACATTTTTTTGGTCATGTACCACATCATCTTTATTGAACTAGCACACACTGATCATTTCAACACAGAAAAGAAAATCATTTGATGCTTTCTAAAAAGTTTAAAAACAGTGTGTGTAAAGAGAGAGACAAGACAAACAACCACTTAAAGATCTGGGGCCTCAGCAATGTATCTTCAATGTTGTGGACAAAGGTAATAAAACAATATGATAATAGAAATTAATTATAATATATGTAGGTTTCAATTTAGAATTCAAAGTCCAGGTTGAATTACAGTCTATAGCATTCGCTCAATAAAAAATAGGACATTTTTTCTGTTGAAATTATGGCACTCTAACAGTATATAAAGGATGGTAACATCTCAACATTTACAGAAGGAAATAGAAATATGAATGGAAAAATCTTCAACATGATTTTGTATTTATATGTTAATTGATGTGTCCAGCATTTCTTATCAAGGGAGAGGCAAGGATTAGCTAGTGTTTGTAAAGTAAAAACTGCTTAGAAACAATTCGCTCATCATTCAAAAGTGTCAAATCCTTGTAAATTTGTTTACATTCAGTTTTTTCTTCCTTCCTCTGTAAATTATGAATATTTTTAGTATTTTGATATAATAGGGGAAAAATTCTATCAGTCTGCATTATTATTACTACATTACTGGACTAGGCTTTAAAGTATGCATATAAGTGGTTTTAAATCTACTGTTTCTTCCCTGGACCATTTAAAACTCATTTGGGAATGCTGGGATACACTTTTTTGTGATGCTTCAGTATATCAACGTTAAAAAATAACATGTCTGTTGGAAATTTTTTTTTAATCCCATTAATATGATAAATTTTAGACATGGTCATATCTTTTAATTAAATCACATTGAAAAAGCTGATCTGAACTTAGTTAACTATGAGGTACAGCTGAAGAAGTTCCCTTGATCAAGAGATGATCAAAGAAAGAAGGAAATTGCACTGCCTGGTAAATTACTTAAAAGCTGTTTTGATTAAAGAATGGTGGTTAATATTCAATTTAATTGCATTAGAGTCAGCTCCCCACCGATAATAAAGTTGGGATATATAGTTTACATGTCCTCTACAAGTTGTATTTACATTTTATTCATTCATTTTATGCAGTTCTGGCCACAGATTTGCACTACAGAGACTTATAGGGTAAAGCTAACCTTGATTTTAAATTTATGCATTAAAAAATCTTTCATTTAAAGAAGAAAAGGAAGGAGGAAGAGGAAAAAGAAATAAAAACCAAAAGACTTTCAAGCTATAAGCAGAGGTGTGTTATCCAAAAGCAGAACTCCACTATCTTTGACTTGATTTCCACTGCGTTTAACTCAGTTCCCAAGGTAGTAAAATCATCAAGCGTTTTCTTTGAAAAAAATTACCCCAAGGTACGTACACAAGACTGAAATTCGTTTAACAAGTAAAATTTTTGCATAGACTACTATTATTTTCTATACTGAATTGATGCTCATATGAAAGCACCATATTCCTCTGTTTTATTCAGATTTTGTTTCAAAAGTATTCAAGAGACCTGGGGAAAACAAAAAAAGTCTTGCTTTACAGCAGAATGGTATATGCAATCCCATTTTATCCTTCCATGCCTTACCTTGCACAAGGTGAAAAGGCATTTACATGATCACTCCAGGCCAGAGGATACCAAGTTTATATTTAGGATTCTACTCTGTAAAGAGGTGAGGGATTTCTAGAGTGTCTCTTTTGTTTTCCAAGTTGAATGTGATTGCATCTCTGTGTGACAGCCTAGCTCTGTGTTTGTGCAAATAAATGACTTGTGATAAGAACAGGGACTTCACAACCACCTGAAAAATATATGCACCAGTCACTTCTCTCAAACCAGTACTTGATAACCCTTTAGAAATAGAGCTGACATAATTTCAGCTGCTTCATTGAGTCATGTCATAAGAGAATTTCTCCACCTATCCCCATAAAGGCAAGTCAAGATGACCTCCTCTTTAAGGGTAAAAGTGAAAACGCTTATGACTGGCATATTCCAGCCACTTTACTTCTTGCTTTAGAATTCAAGGATCCTGATTTAGGTGGCTGACAAAGGGAACATTCAGATCTGCTGGGACTTGTTTCCAAGGTGAGGCCAGTGGGAAAGCAAAGAATATTATAGACCTTGGTACATATTTTCTTCAGATTCAGTTCTAATACTCCTGCTGAGTACCTGAGCTGATAAATGCTATTCAGATGGACTGAAGTTATCATATTATGCTTCCTGTATTTATTACCAAGACTTCTGACTATCCTATCATCTGACTGCCCGGAAGCAATTACAAATGTATCCACATCTGTCTAACAGCATACTGGGTGCACCCTAGCCTAGATTGCAAAGAATCCCTTCAAGGTTTGAAAACCAATTCATCCTTTCTACTCACTTGCATAGGATCTACTATGTGTCTGTATGTATTTTCTGTCTGACTGTGAATAATGCAAAATAAGTTTAAAGAATTAGAGTTAATGTGCATTAACAACATGCAGGCCTTGTACATATCAGAGGTACAAGGAATCCTTGTACATGAATATTAATTTTATTACTTTGCAAGACATCCAAGATAATTTTCTTATAAAACATTTTCTTATAAAACATTTTTTTATATAAGTAATGGTGGCTTTTTTTAACAGTGTTTTAGTTTAAAGGGTATTTAAATTTGAATATAACATCATAGAAAGTAACTGGAAATTTCAGCTAGAGTGAATGATCTTAAGAGCACCTTCCTTTGTATCTAGCAGATTATAAGCAAATCTTTCTAGAAAATTTGCTTACTTCTGAACTCAAGGGCACAAACTTTGCCTATTGATGAAGGAGAAAAAATTAGAATGAGGGAAAAGCTTAATTTCTATTTTGAATGAATTAGTATTTACCTTTCAGGTTCTGATAACTGATGAAAATTGAATGGCATGCAATAAATTGCATATTTCATAATTTAGGCCACTTCTTTTAATTTCATAAGGGTTGATTTATTATCAAAGAGTGAATTAATAATCAGTCATATAGCTATCAATTTAATGCAGTCTTTCAACATCACAGTTCCTATTTACTTCACTTTGTTTTATAAGATTATGTCAATCCTCCTTAAAAAATCTACTACATTGGAAATTTCCATCTTAGGAAATTGCTCTGTCTTTAATAATCCCTATAAAGGCTTTAGTGTGTAATGTTGATTGACATGAAAATCGTTTACTTTTTTTTTTCAACTGGTTTATTTTCCAGAATCTACTTGCCTTTTGCCTCTCCTATTTCTGTATTGACCACTAAAATATAATTGAACTTCTGCCTCCAAATTCCTGCTGTTTCATGAGCTCTGTTACGATTCAACATAATCTATTTCCCACTGATGTTGAAAAACATAATAAGGTCACAGCAGGGAAGATTTAGCTTCATTAAAACATTATTATTATAAAAAATAAAATGATCTAAAGTAAATTGGTTCTGTCCTTGTGGCATAGTTTGCATATATCCACATTAATCTGAGCATATAAAGCAGCAATAAATTTGCTATCCCTATTACATTATAAATGATTCTTCTTATCTTTCATTTCACCATGGGAACCTCTAGTGGCAGATGAACTTTCCAGGTGATATCTACCTTTGTTGTATAAAAAGGTATAAAACCTTTCTGGAAGAATCAGAAAACCCATTATATAGAAATGTTTATTTATGTCTCTAAATAGTTTTGATTTTGCCTGTGTCCAACTAATGTACACGGCAGACTTATTTAAAGGAAATGAGCAAGCAAAGAAATTTAAGTTTTGACCCTCTCAGACTTCCATTTACCATCAAAACCCATAAGAAAAGGACTGGGCATAAAGATTTAAGATAGCGAGTCAGTAGTTTTTCTATTAATCTAGTTTAAACGATACTAAAATCTGACAGAACAAATTACAAATTGTAGGCAGGAAGGCTTATCAATTCATTACTACTTTCAAGGTTCTCCCTTCTCTTTCTCTTTGCCTTCAGCTGCTGGCACAGGATAGGCTTTTGCAGTTCAATTTTTCAGTTTATTTTTGACTGCTTTTAATTAAATTTGATGGCCTGCTTCTACACCAGGGAAGTTATTGGAATTGTACAGCATTTTGCTGTTATAATGATGGCTCCCTTGATGTCTGTTCATTATTAACTGCTTTTCAAAATGCTTCTCTCTATTCTCATTTTATAAATATTTAAATAACTGTGAATTTCTATAACATAAATATCTGGGCTCTAGCGATAGGAATTCTGTTGCCTATTTAATATGTTTTACACAGTAATATGATTTTTAAATAAAGTTAGACATTATAATGTTAATTGGAAAAGTGTTGTAATAAATCATGTTACTTACGTCAGCAGAAATCGTAGTCATGTTTCAAAACATCAGTAATCAATGAATTAGTCAGTAGTTGGTGAGCTATTGTTTATGTGACTACACTTTTCACACATCTTAATTATTTAGAGCAACAGAAAAATAAGCAAATAATACAAAACAAAACAGAGCCCTTATGATCTTTTCACTGCAAGTGATACTACTGGGATTAACTTCAATGCCTTCTGAAACAGATTTCCATTTTTAATTCAAAGTTACCAGGAGAAAACACGTATAGCAAAGAAAAGGGTTTTTCATTACCATCATTTTGACTAATGTGAAACAAGGGACTGTTTACAGTTAAGGACCTTAAAATTCTGTAACAGATTTAGTTCTTAAAACAAATTACTACTTTTTACTGTTTAATGGGTCAGCTACTTGCCCTATCTTCCATGGGCAGGGAGCCTTAAAGAAGTATAATACTCTTCTAAATATTAAAGAAAAGAATCTCCACATTCTTTCTGAGCTGACAAGTTGATCTGCAATGAGTCACGCTGTCTTCAGTGAAAATTCTTTCACAGGAGGGATGCATTCTGTATGAGCAATATGGGCAAAATATGGCACAGTACTACTCCCTAGTGAGCAAATTTTGCCTGTTGAATACAGAAGGAAGGAGAATAAGAGGTAGTTTCCCATGTAGTTCTAGGAGTTTAGAATTATTTTGGAACATTTATTCTCTAGAAAAGAACAATAAACTGTAAACAGTCTATCTCTTTGGCAAAAGGCCTATCTTCCTATTTGCCAATCTTCCTCATTACTGTTACATTGCAATTTTTTTCTTTTTTTTTTTCTTTCTTATGGGCTTCTCTCTGCTCAAATTTATACTGTTTCCAGTTATAGGGATTACTTGCTAGCTCCTCACCTATTTTTTTTACTCATTTAAAACAATGCAGGATTGTTTTAATCATTAATTAAACAAAACAGTAATCATACATAAATGTTGAAAATTCTTTTTATTTAGAACTACACTTTACATAATCAAAGTATGTGTGTATACTGATCTTCCACAATAATTCTGATGGAGCCTTTCTGTATACAATTAATAATTATAATTAATTATAATAATTATAATTAATAATTATTTTCTGTCTATACTTAAAAATACTACAGAAAAGGTAAATTTAAGGTGCATTTAATTCCTCTACAGACATTCAGAAATCAAATTACTAATGTTTGATTAAGATTAATCTAATATGTTGCTTAATGTAAATCTACACTAGATGCATTCACATGACAGCTGAAACTGAAAGGCACAGAAATTCTCCTACATGATAGTTGAAAAAGGTAGTTATATAGTTACACACTGCAAATGCAGCAAAGAAGCTACTTTTCCATGAAGGTAACATAGTCAGGTATATTCATATTAAATTTAATAGTGACAGATATGGTCAATCTGTCCTTAAAGACCTTTTTCCAGTCTAATAATCTAGGCACACCTCCAACATCCTTTACATTCTACGTATTCAAGACTTTGGAAGAAGTTTCAAATGATACACTTATCCTCTATTTTCCACCTTTTCCTAAATCTTGATATTTCCTGACATATTAGGGGCAAAAGATGTGACACCCTTAATTTACTCGTGTTTTAGATTTTCATATTTTCAATAATGTCAACATATCCCCTTCGATTTATCAGCAGGTGGTATCCCATCTGTCACACACAAATCCTCCACAAATGTCATACTACTGCAGGAAATCTGTCCATCATGATCCAGCTGTCCATTAGCACAGAAAAAATTTTAGTGTTCTGTCCCCACTGATTCTCCTGCCCTCTACAAGGACTACCTTAAATATGTCAAAGAAAATGTGAACCAGCTGATGAATTTCCTGCACATTAGTTACATCTAACTAGGACAGAATCTCTTCTAGGTTCAGCTGTGTTTAACGGAAGAATAATCTTTTCCAGCTGTTCCCTACTAAAAAAGGAAACTACATATAAAGTGGCAATTCCATAAAACCAGAAAATCTTCTTAATTGTTTTATCAATTTTGTTGTGTGAATAGCTGTTATCTTTCCAGCTAACAGTGTACAACCTTCTGGTCAGACAGGAGAAAGAAATACACTACCTGTGCTTTTTTACAGTTGTATTAGACCTACTTAGCACATAGAGTCTAAGCTGAATTCATGTGCATGGTGGTTCCAGGGCTTGTGTCCTTAGCAGCCCTGAGTAGGAGAGGAGAGTAGCTGGAGCGAACAGAGAAAACTGCAGTTTCAGAGTTGGTTACAAACAGTGAAGCCAAAATACATGACTGGAGATGTAATCTATGAAACTATTATGTAATCATCACACTTCAGTCTTCTCATTGCTGAATTTGGCACATTTTGCCACATTTTGCCACATTTGACATTTAAGTTGACTCCTCTATTCCTAAGGACTCTACTGTGGTCCACTGCAAACTGGAAGCTCAATTTGCATGAGATCTTTCAGTGATGATACAACAGGTCAACACTAAACTGATTTGTCCTACAAGGGCTGAGTTCCATGAGGAAACCTGAAATCCATCAAGTCTGGAAAAAGTTTCACACAGACTTCAGAAGGGACCTCCAAAGACAAATGAAACAAAACAGATGTATTAGCTGCCCTCTTGAAACATTGCTGAGCTTTTCACAACCTCACTAAATGTGTTGGTATGGAGGGATCAGGTGTTTTCCTTGCTGTAATATGCTTTGAAGCAGTAAATGTTTAAAAGTGATTTTTGCTGGAGTAAGCAGTGAAGTGTTTTTGTGCATATAGGCTGCTTGCCAATCTGACTGACACTATTTGAATCCTAATGATTTACAGAGAACAGTAAGACAGATTTAAACTGCTTTAAAAAAAGACACATCAAACTTTAATGGTTTGTGAGGTTTGGACTGACCACAGAAAATAATCTAGGGAGGCTTGTTTTCATAAAATATCTGCTTGCGTGTTTAATTTGCAGTGTTAACAATTGATTCAGAATCTCTATTCTAGTAGTTACTGCAAACATTCCTGAGTGAAGGAAACAAACTTTTCTTCAGAAATAATTCATTCAGTAGGTATACTTCTATGGATGATATATTTATTCATATATGAAAATAAGAATCAATATGAGACAGGAAAGAAGAAACTTAATAGTTTTAAAAGGGTGTTACTTTTAGAGTTCATTATCTATTTATTTTAGCGTTTGAGTCAAAAGGATATGTAGAAAGATGAGATACAGAGAGAAGAATGTTCCCTCTTATTTTTTATTCCGTAAAATCCGAACTATTTTGGTATAAGTGGCATGTATTTTATTCAACATATTTAGGTGGAAATATAATAAGTTTTGTGACTGCTCCCACATTCAGAAGAAATAAATTAGCAAATCTTTATGGTTAAACATTTACTTCTGAATTTGAATAAAACACATTATAGAAAAGTTACAAAAGAGGATATGCAAAATACAACACCTAATTAAAGACAGAAATCTTCAGAGATGGGGAAGGTATCACTCCCTTTCACAGTAAACGTGGATATGTTTGCAAAGCAAAACCTTAAAAAATGCTTTAAATGAGTGTATTTTGCTATTTGTAACTGTTCTCATGTTTTTAAGTCTCACATGTAAGCAATTAATGTTTTGAGGTAATGAATAGTAACACTTTATGACAGAATTTTTAATAAGTCCTGTTCTACCTTTTCCACAAATCAGATAAACACTGACAACATAGACAAGACAATATCTTTCTCATAATAACGATGTATCAGTCTTTAGTACTAGGACAAGTTCTTAAAGATTGCTCATGGTGGTGTAGTAAATAAAAACTTCACTCCTATCAGTAGCACACAATAGGACTTGTGCTCATTTTGCAGACTTTCAGAAATTAAGTTCATCAATCTCACCTTCTCTGAAACTGCCTTGACCATCCTGAAGTTGTGCTTTAACTTGTTTAGATATAATCTCTTCTCCTGACCTGCCTATGCCTGACTTGTTTGACTTTGAGGTTTTGGTTTGTTGGGGTTTTTTCTCGTTTTCGTTTGGTTGGCTGTTTTGGGATTTTTTTCTTTTTGTATGTGTATGGGAGGGAATTTGGTTTGATTTTGGGTTTTTTTGGTGTATAAATATAATTTTAAATAGATTTTAATAACAAGTATATCAAGTCTGTATGTAATTATCTATGGGGTTTTCATAATTATTTGGTCAAGAGGGCTTGCTAGCATGTAAACAGAGGCATTGGAAATGGGGTACATGATGGAGTGTAGAGGAGCACAGGCAGTAAATGTCAAGAGAAGTGGTTCAGTCTAGTACTGGAGACTCTGCTGTTATGAAGAATTTATCAAGCTTTGGATCTACGGAACCTGAGTCTTATGGGGCATTTTAAGAACTCAGACATTTGTGGGAAGAAGAATACAGCAGTTCAAATGAAATCCATCAAGTTCCTGGAAGGCGTAAAGGATGCTTCCTCACAGAAATGTTAGATGTGCCAGCCAGGAATGAGATACTGCTGAACTTGTTACTCACAAACCAAGGAAACCTGCTATGCAATTATCTTGGTTAGCCACAGCCTTAGCTGCAGTGATTACAATATTATGAAGCTTCTAGTGGAACACACAAGATTGGTACTAAGACAAAATTTTTAGAAGAGCAAACTTCATCTTGCTCAGAACTCAGCTGGAAAGTACTCTGTGGAACCTTCCTTGGAGGAAAAATGGAGCTAGGGAGTGCTGGGAGTTTTATAAGAATGCTGGAAGTAAAAAAGGATTTAATAAGAATTTTACAAGAATTCTGGAAGTAAAAAACCAGTAAATCCTTTTTAAAGGTAAAGGACGTAAGTGGAGGAAGAGATCCCCTTGGCTTAACTACAAGCTTTTGATTCTGATCAGAACCAAAAGAGCCAAAGATGGCAAAATGAATGAAGACCCACTGAGAAAAACAAGAGCATTGTCAGGGTGTGCAGAGATGCAGTTCTAAAAGCTAAAGCTCAGTTCAAATTGGTATTGACCAGAAATGTCAAAAACTACCAGAAGCTGTTTTTCAATGACACTCAGAAACAGAAGAAAATTATTGGCCTGTTACTAAACAGGGAGAGGTAAATCAGTCACTAAAATTGCTGAAAAGGCAGAGGTTCTCAACACTCACCTCTGTCTTGCACCAGCACTGCTAGACTCTGAGAGTAAAAGTCCAGGTTGAAATAAACACAGACCCATCTTTACTGAAGGAAGAGTTGATGAGTAAACTTTTACAAGAACTTCACCCCTACAAACTCATAGGTCCTGACAACAACCACCCAGAGCTCTTAGGAAAGCTGGCTGATGTCATTGCAAGGCCTATCTCTATATTCTTTGAGAAGTGTTGAAAACTGGGGAACATCCCATGAAACTGGAAGAAGGCCAGTGTAGTTCTAATTTACAAGAAGGTCTTAAAGGAGGATCCATGATGTTATTGACCCAGTACTACTTCAGTCCCTGAGAAAATTATGGAGTGAGTCCTCCTTGTGGCTACCACAAGTCAAATGAAGCACCTGACTGAGACAAGGCAGCATGGATTCACCAAGGGCAAATTGTGCTTGACAAAACTGGTGGCCTTCTACAACAAAGTAACCTGCTTTGTTGATGTGGAGTAAGCAGTGGACAGTGTCCACCTGGGTTTCTCCAAGTGATGTGGAAGATGGCATCAGGTCTACCCTGGTGAAGTATTCTGGTGATACCAACTTTAGTGGGAAAATGGACACTTAGAAAAGGTGAGCTGTCCTGCAGGTAGACTTCAATAGGTTGGAAATGTGGGCTAACAAGAACCTTATGAAGTTCAACGAGGAGAAGGTCTTGCACCTTAGAAAACATCCAGGAGTACAGGCTGGTATGTACCTGGTTGGGAAGCAGCTCTGTGGAAAGAGACCTAGGTGACCTAGTGAACAACAAGCTGAAGATGAGTAAAGAGTGTGCTGCTGCAGCAAAAACCACCAGCAGGATCCTCAGCTGCGTAAATAAGGGTATCACCTGCAGAGATCAAGAGGTTATTTATTCCACTGTCATGCTGCATCCTTCCCTCCCCACCAGGCCTCACTATAATCAGAGAAAGGCACTTTAGGCCTTGGCTCTGATGAATAGCACCTGGGCTCAGCTCCTCTTGAGCTTATCAGAAACGCTGTCTCTTCCCAGGAACTGCTGCTCTCTAACAAGATCCTGGTTTTTAATTAACAGTATTTGAAACTTTTTTTATTTGCCTGAATAACAACCCAAATGGAATAGCACTTTTGTAATCAAACTTACAAAGAAAGTTGCTGACCTGAATTGTGCTCAGAATGTAAAATTACTGACTAAAGCCCCCTCTCTTGCCACTCTATAAACAGCTGTCCAGAGAGAGACCCTTTAGACTGTCCTGGACCACAGTGGGCTGTGACCAGCAAAATGCCTCTGACTGGGATGCCTCTCAGAGCTAGTGAACTCTCAAGATTTCCATACTGAGAGGATTGTCAAATAACAGTGAAGGAACCTGGGCTGATACACCCCATTCCTTAAGGCTTAACCCTTAGCCCATTCAAAATATGCAAAGGCACAAGTACTGAGTATTTCACTGAATTCAAGGGGATTTTCACAGGTACCTTTTAAAGAGTCTTTACATTTGTTTTCATGCAAGTGTGTATGTATATGCTATAGCAAACAGCCTAGGAAAGTTGCTCTCCAGGATTCTTAAGTGCTTTAAATTTGTAAGGTAGGCCTGTAAGTAAGTTACTGTTGTGGTACAGTAAGTTCAATATGAATCCTCTGCTAAATTGTTTGACTTAGTTATTGATTATGTTTAACTTAAATGCTGTTAAGATTAAATGCTGTTAAGTGCTGTTAAGTTTAAGTCAAGCTAAGTGCTGTTCGGCCTTTATGCATGAACTGTTGATCAAGCCTGGGCTCAGCTTAGCACTGGGGTCTACTTTGAAGCTTGTGACTCAACTGGAGGGTCTTTAGTATTTCTTTTTGCCCTTGCCCTTTCTTATCCTTTAGCCTCTCCCCTCCCCAGACCCCCATAGATCATTTGGGGTTTATTTTCGTTTGGATTGATTGATTTTGAATTTTTGCTTGCTTTTTTCTTGGTGTGTTTTAGTGATCTAATAAGTAGTAGAGTGAACCTTGACAATGAAATTTTTTATGCTTTCACTTCTATAATTAACCTGGTTTTGCCAATACTTTTGCTAATGATTCCTTAAGTGACCTTAAAACGCTCATTTTTTGGCACCCACTCAGTGCTTGTCAGGCTGGACCTGAAATATTGCGTTTAGTTTTGGTCTACACTATCCAAGATGTGGACTGCTGAAGAGGGTCTAAGGAAGGGCCATATAGATAATCAAAGGACTGGGAAGCCTGCCATGTGTGAGGAAACACTGAGAGAATTGTGTTTGTTTAGCCTTGAGAAAAGAAGTCTTAGAGGAGATCTTATCACCATCTTCCAGTATTTAAAGTGTGATTACAAAGAAATTGGAGACTCTGTTTTTAGAGGGAGTCATATGGAAAAGGTGAGGGGTGACTTCTGTGGACAGTCTGATTATATGCTAGAGGAAAGTGTTTTCACAATGAGAACAGTCAGACTTCTGAATAAAATCTCCAGGGAAGTGACAGATTTCACAATGTTGAACACTTAAAATTCAGATGGATAGGGTGATACTTCACCTTGTCTAGACCATGCTTTTAACAGGGAAGTTTGGACCAGATGATCTTTGAGGTCCCCTTCTAATCTGGTGTTTTATTATCCTATGATGATAATGGAGACACATCCTCTAATAATATGTTTTGTTTATTCTTGAATAGAATAGAATAGAATACTTCAATTGGAAGGGACCTACAACTGTTGTCTACTCCAACTGCTCAGCCACTTCAAAGATGACCCAAAGCTAAAGCATGTTACTGAGGGCATTTCCCAAATGCCTCCTAAACACTGACAGGCTTGGGACAACAATCACCTCTCTAGAAAAATTTTTCTGGGCTTTGACCCCCCTCTAGGTAAAAAATTGTTTCCTAATGTCCAGTCTGAACTTCCCCTGGCGCAGCTTTTAACCATCCCCACATGTCTTATCACTGGATCCCAGAGTAAAGAGTCAGCACCTCCATCTCCACTTGTCCTCAGGAATCTGCAGAGAGTAATGAGGTCACCCCTCAGCCTCTTTTTCTCCAAACTGGACAAGACCAAGGTCCCTAACCATTTTTCACAGGACAGGTTTTCCAGGTTTTCATGAGCTTTGTTGCCCTTCTCTGGATGTATTCAAAGACCTTAAAAGCCTTCTTAAATTGGGGGACCCGGAACAGCTCCAACCTATCACGATCCCTCTGCAAGGGTTCTTGTTGCTCAGGAGTCAACAGCACTTCTCAGTGTGATGTCGTCAGCAAACTTGCTTTCTTTTCGTCTGCATAATAATAAGTTCTAGACCAGTATTTTATCTAGACTGTCAATATTTCAATTATACTAACAATAAATTATTTTTTTACATATAAAATATGTTACCTTTTCACCCTTTATAAGATTTTGTCACCTTAGCATACAGGCAAAATGACTGTATAATCATATGTAGCAGCCTTTGGATATTAGGGTGTCCTTCATGTAGATAAAAACCTCTAAGATGTTTCTATAGAGAACATGTACACAGATATTTTCAGAGGCAAATCACCTGCAAAATGTGGCAAACTTTGCTAAAATTGAAGCAACATCAAACCACGGCTTTGTCAAACATCGCTTGGTTTACCAGTGAGAGAAACTACAGTTTATCTTGAGTTAAAACCACATACTTTTAAAAAAATCATGGACATAATTTACTTTTTCCAAGCTTCACCTAGGATGTGACTGCATAGTTTTAGATGAAACTTTAATATTCAACTGCAGGCAAATAACTGCATGAAAACTGTCAGCTTAAATGTATGCACAAAGCTCTTCTGAGATCAACTTAGCAAGAACAGATAGTATCTGCTTAAATTCATATTACACATGCAAACATACGCACCATCTCAGAACTCAGTCAGGTGTATTACTTGACTTAAAATATATATAAAAATTCCTCAATAATTCTCTTCAGATGTGTTTATTATATGAAATACAGATGCGTGGTAGCTTTCTCATTATGCCAGTCTGTACAATATGACAAAAAATCCCCTGGGTTCCCATTTCAATAAATTATTTCCAAAATTTTTTTTTAAAATACAAATGTTCATACGTGAAAGTGAAAATCAAATACTTTTTTCTGTATTATTGACAGCCTTGCACAAAGGACGTCTTCATTTTCAAGACCCTAATAAAGGATCTGGGAAAATATATCCCTGGATTTCCATACATTTCCTATATAATATCAGGGTAAGTAATTGCTTTTTCTGCACCTGAATTTCACATTTGCATAAAGAGGAGAGCAGCTTTGCAGGAATTATGAAAATATAAGATGTCAGGATTCTACATGTAATGATACTCATATTATTATATTCGCATGTCATCTCTGTTTGATCTGCTCTTAGATTGCTTCATTTGTTGAGTAGTTTATATGTCTGTTGCACATACAGTACAGTTACTACTAATCATCAGCAAATTCTGCATTTATAAATATGTAAAAGCACTTAAAATTCTATCTTTGTAGATCTTCTGGTTTCAACCACTTTTAAGAATATGTTTTTTACATAAATATGCTACTGTTCAGAAGATGTTTTTAAAGCTATGTAAAATGCTGTCAAGCCTTAATTTTAATATATTTGCAGGCCTTAGTTTAAGAACTGCAGACAGAATTTTCATCATGCTTAAAGGGAATCAGTTTCCTGTTTTATTTATGTATAACTTTTAAACTCTTTATTGTTGAACAAACAGTAAATAGAACTTCTTACCTTGCAGACAATAACATGTAAAAAATAGCTCCAAAGCTGGTAACAAGAACTGTTGTCCCTACTCACTACCAGACTATTCAAAGCACTAAAAAATAGGGAGACAGAAGCTAAAATTTCTTCTTGTCCTTATTTATAATCTGAATCAATATAGAGAAATATCATCAGTGCATACATAGTTTCTCTTTTCCTGTGTCTAAGAGAACTGGCAGTTCAATATGTCTCTGTTGTCTGTTATCTTCACACATATAAATGGAACAATTATAAGAGATTACAAGATTAAAAGACAAATCATAACCGATTAGGCCTTGTCAAATTTTGTCATCACACAGGACTTCAGAAAAGCTGCAAAAATGTTAACCTCAACCTTCAGGATGTATTAAAATCAGGGGCTATCAGTTGGTAATTAGATAAGTGCTCTCTGCAGAAAGAATAGAAGACCTCATCCAGAGAGGGTACTAAAAGCTTGTGAAAATCGAAATCTGATGTTATCCAGATGCAAAGTGTTAACCTTCCTTGGAGTTGAAATCTGAAGCCCTGGAGCAAGGGTCAAGACCAACAGGTTCCATTCCTGGCTTAATAGCAGACTTTTGATGTCAAATGCTCACTTTGCTGTGACCTCATTCCTAAATGCATAACGAATACAACAGTGTTTCTTTCCCTTGCCTTTTATTCTATCACTGAGAAAAAGATGGCCTAGATAGAGACCAAGACAAAAGTATTCTGGTGTCAGGGTATTTTAAACTGCTGTAACATTAACAACAATAATCCTAAATTCTATATCCTTCATTTTTCCAGGTTTTGTTTTTTTGTCAGTCTTATTGCAAGTGTTAAGCTAAATTGCTTAATATACATAGATTTTATTTTTAATTTAAAGTAATATTTTGCTTTAATTCTTGCACTTTGCTCAGAGGAAATACTTGTGAAATATGTTTACTTAACACACTCACTGTTCATCTGACTTTTTTTGTGTTCCAGAGGATACAAATATCTTAAACAGTTTAGTCATCCCGCTCTACTCATTCCATGAACTTTTTTCACCACACACCAGTGAATATTTCGGAACTATTTCAGTGGTATGTACTGAATGTATACCAACGTAAAGATGAATTTAGGGTGCACCTAGCTGCAGTCTGCTACAATATGCATCATGTCCCCATTTAAGACAGAATTTCTGATAATTTCACTTACTCTTCATACGTTTCCTCTAGAAGGTTATTTTGACATCTAAAATAAAAAAGAGGTCCATCTGTTACAGTGGAGAGGTATCTCAACATTTCACAGCCCTTCTTGCAACTACTCTCCATCCCTAGACCACACTGATCAAATTAACTCCATTACATCAATGTCTGTCTCATCGTGAAGTACCCAAAGCCTGCCAGATGCGATTTCACAGTACGAATAGCAGTGCAAAATCACTTTTGCATATCTGTTGGCTGCACCCTTGCTAAAGTAGTCCAGGGCATGAGATTGCTTTTTCTGAGTCCACTGTTGCCTTGGGGCCAGCCTAATGATCTCAGTGGTCCCAGAGCCATTATCACAGAGCAGCTGGTCAGTGTCCCAGCTGGTCAGCATCAGCCTTTACCATTTATTCCCAGATCCAGCACTTCACATTTGTTTTCATGGCGTTCCTGTCAGATAATTTGTCCCTGAAGAAGACCTAACTTCTACCACATTGATCTCTTCATGTACATTTTGTATCTTCTGTAAGCGTGAGAGTGAAATTTGCACCATTATTCAGGTTATTAATGAAGAACATTGAACATTATTAATGTTGGTATTTCTCCTAGAGAGAAAGTACAGCTTTCTTGTCACTACCTGGGTTTGTATTATGGATCACAACTGTAAGACCAGCAGTCCGAGCCATTTTCAACACACACTGTAAGTCGCTTATCTAGTTCATATATCACCAACCTGGCAGCAAAGGTACTATGAGAGTTGCATCAAAGGACTTCCTGAAGTCTAGGTAGTCACGTACAGGCATCTTTGCTGGTTTATAGTCTTCTCATCAAGGCTATCATATTGGATAGGCATGATTTGCACAGATCTGGATTTTCCCAAAATTGTTAAATAGTGAGTCCACGATCTAGAGCAACCTCTGTTCTACAGTTCACATAGGAGCTGTTAAAATTTAAGATGCTACTTACCTACCATATATGATTACTGTGATATTTCTTAATCAATAATTTCACTTTAATATAAGAAATAAGTAAAATAAAACTGCCAAAAGCAACTATGACCTCAAAGGGATGTGTACATTCAAATTCCCCATCACAGTGTTGAGGTTTGCTTTTAAATATCACTGTGTTCATTAACTCTGATATTTTCATAAAACTTTTTCACACTTGAGAAATATTGGTCATCTGATATTTCATGTAAATACACCTCTTGGATGAGAAATCATTTCTCCATTTGCAAAGTGTCAAACAAATGTCAATAAACTGAGTATTTTGAACATTATCTATGACTCTCTCTTTCTGTTGAGCAGAAGCCTGAAAATGTTTGCATGTCACTAGTTTAGACAGCTTCTTTGATCATGAGATGAGTTTGTGAGACATAGAATTTTAGCATGATGTAGTACACAGAATGGATGAAATATCCAATAAAATTTTACTGTATTGACACAGAAGTACTTCTGCTAATTTCACTTTGCATGTTATTGAAGAAATAGGTAGCACTCCCCACATATCCCCACATTACTTCTGCTTATTATATATGTATCTATGAAGTAAAACTTATTTGTTGCTTGAGAACTGGATAAACTTTTGATTTCGTCTGACCTCGTAATATTGAAATATTGGGAAAATAACTATAAAAACTACTCTTACTCTTCATACTGTTAATGAGTGATTTGTGCCAGAAAACAGAAGAAAATTATTTGTTGCTAGCAAACAAGCCAACAAACCTGCTCCATTGACAAGCAACTGAAAAATGATAATTAAAACGAACAAGTGGACAGCTGGAAAAATTATGTACATTTACCAAGTCTACCAGTCTCCAGGTTACTAGGCAATGGTCACAAGGTAATTATATTCTAGTTTGAGATTTATTTCCCCTTTCTATGTATATATCTGATTCAACGCTGGGTTTTGGCAAAGATACGTCTGAATCATGGGATCTTGCTTATTAGTTTCTTCATTTTATCAGCAATTAGATAATGACAAAGAACTCCCCTTCTCAAAGTGTCAGGGTTTTTTTAGTTTAAAGTCTTGCTAGACTTCATCTTTTTCAATAGCTACTAACAAACTCCTTTTAGGTTGCAGGTTTTTTTTGTTTCATAGTGTAATGGTGAATTGGAGAAAATAAGCTGTCTATAATAAATAAAGAGATTACCTAAAGGCAGCTATCACCAAATTGCTCAAAGAATGCTTTCACTGTCCAGAAAGTTTTGATTCACACTCATAGAGAGCAAAATTCATAGTTTAAAATTTGAAAAGAAAAATAACTTTTCACATAAACATTGTTCTCAGTTTGACTTAAGAATATGCTACTTTGAGCTTCTTTTCCCTCTATCATTTGAAAAGAACTGTTCAGGAATATTAACACACATCATTTCAATGCCTTTGACAACCTGTGAAGAGTTCTATTTCTTTTACTCTATGTAGCAAATACTGTATATGAGTAATAACTAAGCTTGATTAGATTAACTGGATCAAGAAGACAAACACCCATTCAAGTTTGTCAGTATTTCTAATAATCAGTAAAGCAATTGATGATCCAACACAAATAGAGTCACTGAAAAGAATTTAGCTTCTCTATTAGACAGTTTCTGTGCAAATAACTAAAAATATACATTGGGAGCAATTTTCAAACTTTCAAGTATTATAATAATGTTTTCTTTTAATAATTGTTTATTTGTGGTGACATTGATATTTTCAGAGATTCACAATTTTTTACAGTATCTTATATTTTCTTTCTCTCTGATAAATGAACATCTTTTACTGATATTCTGCCCTAACGACCTCTTCTTCTTCTTTTCTTTCTTTCACTCTTTTCTTCTTTTCCCCAGATAATATCACCCAAGTTTCTCAGTAGTTGTTTAAAGAGGAAAATAGATTTTCATTGAGAAATTATACTGTGAGTAAAAAGTAGATCTAACAAGCTGAAAACCACTCTGCCTTTATCTTCTCCATAATTTCTTACTACCTGTAGAAAAGTAGATTTTTTTGCTTTTATCAGGAGAGGAAAAAAAGGAAAAATAAAATTCTAAGTAGAACTGAGATACAGGTGCCTATGACTATTAAAAGTCTAAGACTAGAAGGGTGAGAGGTGTACTTTAATGTGTGTGCATAATTCATGTATTTTGTGGCTGCAGCTCTGCTGTTACCTTAGCTCTTACTACATGAAGGAAAACATGGAGGCCTCCTTCAGAGACCATTTTTGGACAACCACGGCTTCTGACTCTGTCCTTCACACAATTGTCTCCCATGAGAAATGCAGTAGGAAGTAAGGTTAATTTCCTCAGCACCCAAACAATATTACTCAGGGGTTTTTTTACCAGTTTGTTTTCTACATCAACAGATTACTATAAATTCATATTTTCTTGGTCATTGAATATATGCACTATGCTCATGCTTATATATATGTTTTACAATAATTTGTCATTACTTTCAGTTAGTGCTTTTAATTGTCTAGAAAGGAAGAAGAATAAGAATGGGTTGGCATGAAATTTGTAATATAACTTTATGAACATTATGAACATTGTGTTTGTTGTTAGAAATCAGCAGGCTTTGTAAATTTAGTCTGAAATGTATCTCCAAATGTATAAGGCTTCACTTACTTGGAGTTGAGGCTGATCAATTCTTCCACAGCTGGTGCCAACATTCTGTCAAATACTTAACTGAGTTGTAAAGGGTGAGGAAAGCAGTTGATTTTTACTCCCACCTGGAATGAAATACTGAGTCAGTTACATTTTTTCTTCCTTGTCTTCCAAGTGCAATAAGACACTTATTACATTATCTTAACCTGTCACATTAAGGATTCATGAAAGCACTTGCACAAAGGACGGAAGCATATACTGTTACATTCTTTGAATTTCTCCTTGAATTTGTGACACAATATATGTATGAAAAATGATCTAAATAATAACTTATTTAATGTACATTTATTCATCTATATATTTAGTCATTTAAGGTACACATTTCAAAATTATCATGTTAAAGAAATTAAAGTCAGAACAGCTAGCAGTAGTAAATAGAACTGTTTCAGAGCAGAGTAATTTAATGTAGGTATCTAAATAACAAAGTTTCATTTTTATTTTGATCTTGAAGTACTATTTGTTTTTTCCAAATTTCCTCACTTTATTATGGAGTATGGTCTTCAAATTTATGACCAAATTATTTAAAAAACAAAAGGTTAACAAAAAATTCCCTTAATTTTAAATTGCTCTCTATCACCTTTGAAAGGAAATGAAGAAAAGAAACCTCAATTGACTAAAAGAGTGACAAATATAATATAAATCTAGAAGAAGACGGGAAAAAGAAGATTCTAAAAACCATAGCCCAATCAATTTAACTTTAGTTCATGGGAAAAACATTATAAGATCAGTCTTCTTGATAGCTATTTGCAGGCAGAAGAAAGACAAGCACTGACAGCATGGCAACAGACATATCTGACCGGATAGAGGCATGCATAAAGATATGCATGTGTGGAAAAACACAGTGGGAAAAACTGTCATTCATTAAATATTCAGTAATTTTATTATGTCTTGTGACCATATGATACATCTTTTGTTCAAACTAAAACACCACAGGAACATGAAGACAAATTCTCATCATATTACAGCTCTCAGCTGTATTACAATACAGGGTGGATTTCTACAGCAGGCACAATTTTCCATAAACTCACTGCCTTAAAACAACTTAATAGCAAGCTTGCATGCTGTGGTAGCAATAGGGACAGAACAGCAATGTTCAGAAAATGACAGGTGGCTTATAAACATTTCAGATCTTTATCCATCAACACTACTGCTGAACAAGGTATACAGTTTATGAAGAAATGATTTGTTATAAAAAGACCCTACAAGATGATGGATTAATAGCATACAGTTAGTTATTCAATGTTGTAGACAAATATTAATTGGAGAGGCACTGCACATCTGACAGACTGATGACCTTTCATTTACTATTTAAACATCTAGGAGAACTAGACTATGTCACAGAGTAATTTTATTGAAGGCAAATCACACATCTTTATTTCTTCAGAAAAATGACTATGTTCTAATATCTAAAAATTTCAGTAACACTTTTCCTGTTCTCTAGTTTTTCAAATAATTCATTAAACAATTGAAATGATCTTATAAAATTAATGTGATGCAATTTCCTACCATCTGAAAGCTCCGTTTTGTATGCTCTAATTCTATTATAAAGAAACAAATCCCTTGTCTTAGACCTATATATAATTCTAAGAAATACAAAGTCTACATTATTCCAGAAACTCTCTGCAGCTGTTAACTCACTCTCTAGAAGCCCTTTTGTAGCTATTGCTTCAGTATAAGTTTTAGTGGAAGCTATTCATCCATAAATCCTCTGTTCAGAAAAATGTAATATAAAACACCAACAGATTTGACCACAAATAGCTATCTAGAAAAGAACTGAACTAGAATCTTTTTCCAACTCTTGTAATATTTTTGAATTTCAAAACATTTATTCACAGCAGGAATTCTAAAAGTTCTTGAAGCCTTTTTCAGAAATCCAACAATCTTTCCAAAAGGGAAATACAGGCAAATATAAGCATGGCTTCTTGATACATCTAGACTGCAAAGACAAATAAATGGAGTGTGAAAGAGAGAATTAAATCTCTTCAAAGTATTTCAGTGATAAATCCTCTTTGTTGCATATGTCATCACATGTTGCATCTTCTAACCAATTAATATTTTCTTATCAGAATTTATTCTAATGGTAAATTTCCAAACAGGTCTAGTCTGGAATTCTCCAAGGCAGAAGAGTGCAGGAGACCTATGACAATCAACTAATCGCTGAATGATCAGCAGAGGCTAAGAAGTGAAAATCTCTTATCTGTGTTTATTCTTAACTTGAAATTGAAAAACAAACTTGTGCAGCAGCATCCTGAGATTTTTATCCCACACTTCTACTGCTATAGAGAAAGAAACTGGGTGCCGATTTTCAATTCCAGTGAAGCACATGCCACTTTCTCTCAGAATATATTTTCCTTGTTACATTTTTGTGATTTCCTTCAATGTATTTAACCTTTTCCTATGCCTTCTCTTCTCCTCTTTTTTCTCAGAACTCAGTTTCCCTTTCCCTTAGTTCCAACTCTACACATCTGAGTCTCAGCTAACCTATGAACATTTTCAATACCTTCTTGCCAATCAGGCAAGCCGTTGGTTTTCCTCTTTTCTAATAGGGATACAGTTGGTGCAAAGTTATTCTTGCCTGTATTCTGCACTTGTTATCAGTTGGAAACAGAAAGAAATATCACTTTGGCTCCTGAATGAAAACAACAGATAAGCATGATGCTTTGGGTTGTCTGCTACTTCTGTTAGACACTAAAAGAGCACTATGCATTATTGTCTCTCTCTTCTATTGTGTATGCTGAAATTCCCTGCTAGGAGGTCTAAAACATTTACATTTTCTCAGAAAATGGACTGAGAAAGCCAGATGCAAATATATGGTAGACCATGTTAGAAAAAGGCTAGCTTCAGCACTATTTACCTATATACTTCTGACCACAATTAATTCCAACGTATTCAGTTCAGACCTATGACACTGCTGCACAAAGACACAAGCTAGACATAAAAGGAAAGCTTTCGAGGAGGAATAATATCTCTTATTAGATCAGTTGATAGAAAATAATGACAAGATGCTGGCATAAAAGTCCTTGTTTAGATCAAAATAATATAGGGTAGAAGATTTCAGGTATGCTAGATGCCACACAGAATGCTGATATTATATTTGTTTGAAAATTTCTTTTTAAAATCACGAGACATGATGTGAAGTCCTGCCTCAGACAATACAGAAACAATACATCAGTGAATATTCCAGATGTTTACGTAATACTCATGGCTCCTGAAAAAGGGAAAATACTGCACAAGTTCTCCTTAGTAGTGTAAGTTAGATTAAAAGGCAAGTTATTTATAAAAATGGCATGATATTCTTTTAGCTTCCATAATAACACAGAGTTATTTATTAAACTTTTACTTATTTCTTTGGACAGAAAGGGTGACTCAGATGCTGGCAACTTCCCTTTAAGAAAAATGAAATCCTTTTTCTGTGTCCTTTCACTCATACATCTGGGATATGATGCTACATTATACAGTCTGTCCATCTTAACAACTCATCCACATTTACAGTTACATTAGCCTTTCCAACTTTGACATTTCATTTACTCCACCTCTTTACCTGTATTTGTGATTTGTAGATATGTTTATGTTGAGACAGTTCATGTTTCTATTACCTTTTATTATGCATAGGCAAACATTATTAAAGTAATAGAACAAATAATATCAAATTAATAAAGCAAATTATATGAACACATATCTTACCTTAAATTTCCATCTCTGAAAGTGACACCCTTACCCTCTAAGAGTAATTTTTGCCTTCCCACTTATGGAATATTTTTATGCATTTGAGAGCTTAATTTTTCTCTTTAGTTAAAAATGACAAAATGTTTTCCATTGAATAATTTCCTACAGACATAGTAATACCATTCAGAAACTAACAAAAACAAGCAAAAAAAAATAGAAAAACAAAACAAAAAATATATTCTCAAAAGTAACCTTTTTAGTTCTTCAATGTTTGTGTAGATTAAGTTTATAAACTTTCATCCATAGTGCAACTACACTAAAAATATGGCACTGAAAAAATACAGAAGTTAGAAAAATATTAAAATACACTTAATTTCTGCCAGTACTTGACCATCATGGTTCTGTTCCTAAGTGTACAAGATAACTTTTTAACTGACAACACTAACACAAAAAAAAGAAAAAGAACACAAACATAAATTTAGTATCATTACATGTAACATGAATTTCAGAATTTTTATTCATAGCATCAGTTTATGATATTTGCATTACAGAACACTGTAATCCATGACAGGCTTTTTTTATTTCCTCTTTTTATTATAAATCACTGTACTTTTATAAAAATTGTACCATCAGAAATGTATATACCCATATACCTCTATTCTCTTTGTGGAAAAAATCATAAGAAATCTGTTCTACCATATCATGTCTTCAAAGGAGCATGAGTTTATTAGTCTCCTGCTGCCCCTTAAGGTGTAACTTCTGTTACATCATACTACCTATTTTATTGGCCTCTCAGAACAAATATTCCAAGCTTTATTGACCTAACAAAAAGATTTCCAGCAACTGGTAAGACTGCAAGTCCTTACACTACAAGAGATACCATGCTTGAGATAGGAAGAAACTTTACAAAATTACAGGCCAAATGCAGAGACAACAAACCTCTCATATATCCTCACAGAATGCAACATGTTAACAAATACATTGATCCTGGCTTCAGAACTTAAAGTGACTGAGATTCCCACATCCTGATTTATGCCAGAAAAATAATGTCTTTCCTAAGGAAAAATAAAAACTAAGGCATCTTCTAAAGCATTGTGGAATTATAAGAGCTGATTTCTGAGTACAGACTTTAACTTCTTTGCCTGTTCCAAAATTGTAGCAGTTTAGTAACTACTTGAAATCATTAATTAGGGTTAACTAGGGTTTTATTGAGAAAGATGTTGATTATGTTTTTAAACAATTTGCCATGATAGCACAAGGGTCTTAATTATTCATATTTCCTTCCTGTTTTTGTAAGATAGTAGGGAAGATAGCTGCAGGGGTGGTTTCCATGGTAGTAAGAACTTTCACGACATGAGACAGAGATGGTTCCAGCCAACTCCAAAATGGACCTACTGCAGGACATGGCTTAGCTCATCAGCAAAGATGATCCTGCTTCTCTGATATCTCAGAAAGGGCAAAATATACCATGCAGCAGCTGTGAGACAGGAATGAGAAAATATATGAGAGAAACAACTTACAGACTCTAAGGTCGATAGTCAAGGAGGAGGAAGAGGTGCCCCAGGCACTGAAGTAGAGATTCCTCTGCAGTCCATGAATTGGGTTGTCCCCCTGCAGCCCATGGAAGACCATGTTGGAGCAGATAACAACACTATAGGCCATGGATAGTCCCACACTATGGCAGAAAAATGTGCCCTAAAGGAAGTTGCAGATTGTGGAAAGCCAACACATGAAAATGTGGAGAGGAGCCCAAGTGACAGCAGATTCTCTGGAAAGACTTACAGCCCAAGGGGGACTCTGCTGGAGCCCACTGGAGCAGTGTGCTTGTGAAGGACTGTACTGCATGGAATGACCCCTGCTGAAGCAGTTAATGAAGGACTGTATACCACAGGAAGGACCATATGTTGGAGAAAGGGCAAAGAACGTCAGAAAGGAGAAAGAGAGTTTAAATGTTATGATTGGACCATAACCTTCATTTCACATTGCTTTGTATGGCTTGGAAGAGAAGGTAGAAGACGAGTCAGGAATGAGTTTAGCCTGGGAAGAAGGTGGAGGAAGGAGGAACGTGTTTTTAGCTTTGTCTTGGTTACTCAATATCCTGGTCTATTTCTATTTGGTAATAAATTAAAATAATTTTCTCCAAGTCAGTTTGGTTTTGTCTGTTGATGGTAATTGGCGAGTGATCTCCTTTTCCTTACCTCCCATGAACTTTTGCCTCTTATTTTTTCCCCTTTTCTTTTTCTGAGGAGTGGTAGTAAAAGAATGGATTGGTGGAAATCTGGAAGTCAATCAAGGCTAACTCACTACAGAAACATCTCATTTTTAGGAAAAGAAAATATTACAGTTACCTTGTTCCTGAAGAAAAAGCTATAAATGAAGCATGTTAGGAAAAAGGAACTACATAGATTTCCTGAGGTTTATCATGTACTTATTTAACTAGAACGATGAAGTAGTTATTTCATTCAACTTCACATTTATGATATTTGCTAACAAGGTACAGATTTTCGGCATTGTTTATTTTTATCCTGAATGGATAATCATTATTCTGGACTTTGCTGATTTATTTTATTGATCTAATTTTAGTGAGGGGCTTTCCTAATGTAGTATATTTCTGTACCCATAAAGAATGTAGACATATTAACAGATGACAAGTTTTCCATCTTATTTTCTCTTCCTGTCCTGATAAAGAAGGGAAGGGAGAGAGAGGCTGGGTGGGGATATAGCAGCTCTACAAAGTCAGCCACCACATCTTTTTAACCCAAGTGCTGCAAGTCTTGGTAACTTCCCTATCTTGGAGTCCGTAGGTGGAATGATTGTATGCATTTCTTCCTGAGTAGGTCATAACATCAAGAGAGGTTGTATGTGTTCTGCCACTCCAGGTTTTAAATATTGAAAGGATTTTATTATTTGAAATATACTCAGAAAAATAAAACTGAGCTAAATTTTGCCACTTCTTGTCAAGAAGTGATTTATTCTGACCATAAAATTTAGAAGGTGGAAAATAACTTTCACATTATGACACTTCAAGACCTCCATCTACTCATTTTGCTGCAAAGAAAATTTTAAAATTGGTAAAAATCTTCCAAACTCCCCATCAGACTGAGTAGAGAACATTTTCTACACAAATAAAAACCTGATGATCAGCATGACCTTGATTATGTCAGCAGATAGAAATAATTTGTGTCTTTGTATCTATCTTTTCTTCCAGTCTATAGATGCAGCTATAGCCTCTGATTCTGCAGAGGAAGAGCTGAAAATATATATCTAACCAATTACTCATCAAGACAATGTACTCCTTCAGTTTGCTGATGACTGGCTAAAGCTTTGAAGCATAAAATTTGATTTTGTTACTGGTTTAATGTATAGATGCAAGTACAAAGAACATTAAAATGTCAATGCATTAAATTTTGTTTTCCCCTGTAGTCTTGAAAGATGATGATGATGAGGAGGAGGAGGATGAGGATGAAAATGGGGAATCAGAGATTTAAATATATCACAGTCTGAATGAACAACAGGAGGCCCATATTCATTAAAACATGCATAGAGATTATAAAATTTTCTGTAGATAAGTATACTTTTGAAATAATTGTGTTACTGAGGGATTGAAAGTTACACCACTCTGACAATATTTAAATATCTAACAAACAGAACATTTATTTCTAATTCTAACATTATACATGTCTAAAAGTCAGTTCCCAATAACTGATTTTATGACATCATTTTGTCTTCAAAAATAAACAGCTGTCCTCTCCTTGCTATTATGGCTGTGTGCATATACATATATATTCACGTAGAATTCACCCCTCAATCATCTCTCTGATTAAGCTAGACAACTTAATCTTCAGACGTCTTGAATTTTAAGGGTCGTTTGACTCTATTTTCAGAATGAAAGCTCTGACTTCCTTCCCTGGCAAACAGATCTATCCTCAAAACTCATGGCTGAGTGAATAATCATCATTCATGTATGCTGGAGTTGGATATTTCTTAAATAAATTGTCCTATTTTTTGATATGAAGAAATGTAGAAATTAATGCATATGTTAGGAAAATTACAGAAAAGACTGGAAACTGCTTGTGTAGCTATTACAATAAAATACAATCTTACTTCATTTTGATACTGCAGACCCTTATTATTGCAATCATAATGGTGAAAAAATTGCTTATAATTACTTCTAAAGGTAAGATAGAGTAAATGCAGAAATTTCTGTACCAATCTTAAACTATAACCCTTGCACCAGATTCAGTTTTAAGAAATGAAGTCTGAGAGAGATACCACAGAAAAGATAGCTGCAGTGATCACAAATGCTTTCAAAAGAGAAGGAGAAGGAAAGAAAAAAAGAAAGAAAAATATGATAAATATAACTTCACCTACAGTTTCAACATACTGCCAAATCATACTTGTTTTCTAATATAAGCCAGCATTTTTAATGTCATGTTCATTAAATTTGAAAACAAAAACCAAAAAACCAACAACAAAAACCAACACAACATGTAAGTTAATTCCAGAGCTGAAAAGAAGATATAATAATGAAGTTGGAGGAACTGGTTGAAAAAAAAGTCTTCTGACGTGCTGGTATGCAGTATCATGACATAGGGGAAGGACAGCTGATGATGAATTCTCAGACAAAACTTCCTGTTACTGTAAGTGCTTTTCCATCACAGAGACATAGAATAATGAACATTAGGCAGCAAAGGAACATGGGAGTGATTTTTCTAGTCCAGTTCTCCACTTAAAGAGGAGAAAACTGAGATTGGATTGCAGGTTGTCAAGTTTTGAATGGAGGAAATAAAAGCAAGAAGCTCCAGGAAACAGTTTGCAGAGTCTGATTACCAGAAAAGCTGTGTATTTCATAGAGTTTGCCAGATCTTACTAGAAGCTGTTACCCTGCAAACCCTAGCATACACAGTTTAATAAGAGAGACTGAGATACTATCAAACTTCAAATTGTTATTATATTTTGAAAGCTGAATTTTTTCTGTTTAAAGATAAAAGTTGATGCACCACCTATCAAAGTTTCCTGTGAAATCCTGGCTGCTTGTTGTAAAGAAAATAATATTTTCTATTTTTTTTCTGCTACCAAATGCAACACATACATATATATTACTCTTTTTCTTCTATGTCTTCATGTGTGAGAAGCAAAGGATATATGTTGTATGTGGTATATGAGTATTTGGTTCTTTTGAGGCATACATAAAATCCAAGCAGGAAGGAATAATAAAATATATGTATAAATATAAAAAAAGTTATATATTACTATGGGAATACTGCTAATTAAAGCTTTTGCTTAAGAAGGCTGCCAGACATTGACAGAGCAGAATGCAGTAATTGCAAAGGCAAGTAAAATGATTAAAAATTCATGTCAGTAAACATCCCTGATGACTCCTTGTGATATCTTCTTTTCTACTTAACAATGATTCTGTTTAGTCCTAAAAAGCAGTCATCTGATGCACATACTCAAATATTCTAACAGACAATGTTATCTGAAATTTGGTTCCATAAGTTTAAGATAGATGCTTTAGATAACCAGCTTTTTTTGATATTTTAGGACTTAAATGAAGATATAGCTCATCAAATTGGCAAATTTTCAGACATTCAGGTGATGATAATATAAAGCATCAGACCATGACCTGATGAGACTCACAGACCTGAAGCTCCAAAATGTTTGGCTATCATCACTTGGCCTCTAGACATTTGTTAAAGCAAGATGAAATCAGCCTTGGTCAAGGCAAATCCAGACAGATCCTGAATCTCTGCATTGTCAGATTTACCTAAAACTTTCTATAAATCAACAGTCGCAAAAGTAATACTTACTAGGCTTTGGGATTTGAAGAAAAAAATATTTTAGCCTTTAGAAGTTCTAAACTTTTAATTTATTCATTTTGGCTTATTTGGGTTCACATAAATAATGTGTTTGAGTTTTCTGGACTTTCCTACAAATCATGCTTAAAGTTTCACACAAAATTCAACTACTGTGCTTCTGAAAACATGGGCCAGGATAATCCTAACAAGAGCCTTAGTGAATGTTAGGGAAAGAGCCAAAGTGTATTGTGCAAAGATAACATTCATTAAGATTTTTCCTGTTCTCCTGAATATGTTGTCAATCATCCACACACTATTCATCCAGATCATTTCAATATGGTTGGTTTACTATTCTCTTTAGTTTATAAAGTATGTGTCTGAAATGTACTAGTGAAATCTGGTCAAATGTATCAGGTGTGCTCTAACTTCCCATTTGCTTGACAAATATTGTGAAAGTTTTGTTGAGTAGAAAAAGAAGATATTTCTGAAGAAAGGATGAGATTACTCATACATTCTGATTTAATTTCTGAAATCTTTCACTCTTCATCAGTAGTCTCTGGTTAAAGAATTGTGCTATTAAAAAAATTTCAAAGATTGGTATAAATCCATTTTCAAAAATCACATAGATGGATCTTATTTTTAATCTTCTCACATCACTGATTGTTTTTGTCACAGCTCCAGAAGAAACACAGAAATTCAAATTAAAGATCCGCATTTAAAAAGTTTAAGAGCATCTTCCTTACTCTTCCTTCTGAAACAGACCTACTTTAACAATAGTTATGACTGGAAAGATTCCAATTTATTCAAAAACCTTAGGCATAAAGGTCTCTGGCTGATTTCTAGCATTCGTTGGTATTAGATATTCTACTTTCTTTGTTTTAGTGAATGAATCTGGGAATCTAAATTCTTAAATATGTGATTCTCAAAGGCGAGGGGTAGATATGTCATGGTTTTGCTAGACCTGGTTTTTGGTAGTGGGGGTGCTGCAGGGGTGGCTTCTGTGAGAAGCTGCTAGAAGCCCCACCATCATGTCCTGCAGGGCCAATGTCTGTCTGGCTGCAAAGTTGGACGTGCCGCTAGCCAAATAAAAAGTGGTACCGCCTTTGTGATAACATATTTAAGAAGGAATTCAAAACAATCCTGGTGGCGCAGTTTTAATTCCAGCCAGGGAGGAGGAGGGAGTGAGAAGACGTGAGCTGAAAAACAACATGGAGGCACCAAGGTCTGTTCCAAAGGAGTGGGAGGAGGTGCAGGAGCTGGAGGCAAGATTCTTCTGCAGCGGGTGGTGAGACCATGGCTGTCCCCTCTGCAGCCCATGGAGGACCACAGGAGTGCAGAGACCCATCTGCAGATACTGGAGCAGGTGGATGCTTGAAAAGGACTGCAGCCTCTGGAGGACTGACCATGCCACAGCAGTTTGAGGGCCGCTGCTGCCCATGGGATAGACTTTCTAAAGGGAGAAGTTCCTGCAGAGCTGTCTCCCAGAGGGGACCCCACCGTCTCGCAGGGGAAGACTCCAATCCTTGAACGATGATGAACTGACCATAAAAAAACCCTCATTCTCTGTCTGCCTGCACCATCTGGGTAGGAGGTAGAGCTGGGAGGAGGGAGTTGGGGGAAAGAAGAATCAAAGCTCATTTTACTTATTATCCTTTTCTGTTAGTTTTAGTATGATAAATTTAGTTTCATATCTTCAAGTACTTTGCCTATTTTGCCTGTGGTTTTTCTCAAGTTCTTATCTCTCTCATGAAAGCTTTGAATTTTTTTTTCTCCTCTACTCTGTCTAGCTGCGAGGAGTGGGAGTAAGTGAGCCCGGGTAAGTTTCCATGGGTACCTGGCCTCTGGCAAGGCTCAAACCACAACAATAGCATATACGAAGACTGTCAAAAGCTACAGTAGTTTATATCAGGAATCAGAAGAGTTGCTGTCTGCTTCCAGGAAGTGGAGAATGGTGAATGTGTTACCCATATGGAAGTTACATCAAAGTTGTGGTCTGGAGCTGTTCAAATACTTTTTATGCATTGTCATCAGGGAGCTGAAAAATAGACTTGTTTTGATATTTTACCTTGAATATAAAAGTTATGCTGGAAAGGACTAGAAAAGATAATTTTTTCCTAAACAAAAAAAGTTTTCTCACAATATTAGATGAAGAGCACATTTACGTTAGTGCCACTTTCTTCTTTGTCAATGAAAAATTATTGAAAAAGTTGTCTCAGTCATCCTGGGTACACTCAGCCGGCCCAATCCTGACACCCACTTGCAGTCTGACCTAGCAGCCTGAACTCAGCCTCCCCATATCCCGAAAGAACTGGGTGATGTCCTGCTCTGGTACTACCCCAGGGAATAGCCATCACTTGTGACACCGAGGGAGACCCTATCCCACATGACATCCTGAAATCACGGAAATTTAGGTCATAGGAACACAAGACAGATAATATTTAACACCTTTATTAATTATCTGGATAATAGAGTTTAGCCTAGCAGAAAAAAGCCTCAGGGCAGATCCCATCAATGTATATACAAAGCTGAAGGGAAGGTGAAAGGATGATGGAGTCAGGCTCTTTCCAGAGGTGCCTAGCAACAAAATCAGAGGCAATGAGCAGAAACTAAAACATAGGAGGGTCCTTCTGAACGTAAGAAGAACCTTTTTCCCTGTTGGGAGTAACTAAGCAATGAAAAAGGTTGCCCAGAGATGCTGTGGGATCTCTGTTCTTGGAGATATTCAAAAGCCATTCCAGACATGTCTTTGCAACCTGCTTTAGACGACCCTGCATGAGCAGGGGATGTGGACTGGGTGACATACAGAGGTTCCTTCCGATTTCAACTTTTCCTTATGTGTCCCATCTGAATCCTCATTATGCTGGATATCATAACGTCCATTCATTGCCTTACTTTCTTCTATCCTAAAGGAAGATCTCGTTTTCAATCGTATGGTTCCCCCAATGCTGTAGGTGTAATTAACTGTTTTCAAAATCTTCTCTGCTTTCAAAACCTTCTTTATAGCTTCAGTTGAGAATAAACTGACCAAAAGTAATTGAAGCCATTTACATAGCCAGGGCAGAACTTGTTATGATGTAGATTGAATAGTCAGTACACTAAAGGAATAGCCAGAAACACCAGATGCTACTGTTTCTTGTTTAGGAACATACAGCAAAAATTCTTGAGATGTTTTATTGCTTTGATTTAGTAGATGGGAGATTATTGCAAGATATGGAGTCCAGATAATCTGGTTTGTTGTTTGTGTGAGACTGACATTCTTAATAAAGGTATACTAAGCCAAGAAATTATCTACAGAAAAAAAAATGAAATATTTTTCTTCATTTTACTTTGGTTTAATAACAGATGAGGGAACAAAAAGGAGATAAAACATTTTGTCAGTCATAATACAACTTAGTCAACAGATAATACAGTATTAGATTTTAGAGGCTTGCAGGCGCTCAGCTATTAAAATTCTATACTAAATCTAATTTTGTATCAAATGCAATTCTTTAGGATTATTTTCAATGAGTAATCTAATTATTAGTGTTATCAAGGCTATCCTATGACAGATATTTGCATTTAAACTTACAGCAAAAATAATGTGAGAAGTCAAATACCTCTACTAAACAGAGAAACTATAACTGAAACTGTTTAAAGACGTGCAATATTTATTCTCACTTATTTTGCCAGTGGTAATTTAATTAATAAAAAAGCTGAATGTTTGTTCAATAAATTCAGGCATTTCTAACCTATAATAATATATTAGTAATATAGGTAGCAGACAAATAAATTTATAATTTTTCTATTTAATATAGAAAACTGTGTAAATCCTGATGTTAATTTTAATATATTTGAAGGTCATGCTTATATATTGTAGTTTCTTTCTGCTTACATAATCAAAAGCCAAAGAGTAAACACAATGTTATGACTAAATTCAGATTTTCAACAAAGAAGCTGGAACTATGTTGTACCATATCAGATTTTAAAAAGCACACTTGCCCTAGGCTTTTCCACAGTGTATAAATTCTATATCTTACACAATGCAAAATTCAGCCTTCTGTGTTAAACATTATCTTCTTGAACTGTTTCACTTTAAAACACATTAAATTACAAGCAATAAAGAGATCAAACTGGATTTTTTTACTAAAGCAATTCAAATGCAATTCTGCTTGTTAAGTACAATTCAAATCTGTTTTACTACATAAAACTAAAAAACAAATATTCCTCAGGGTCTTCGTCTCGAAGCAGTTTATACTGAACAAATATACAATTTGCTCAAATTTTTGTCATAAATCAGATTCCCACGCAATTTCCTTCTTCTCACTGTTATAAAACTCTTACCAGATCCCTACAACAAGCCTACAGAGTTAGTTGTAGCATTGAAATGAAAGCAGAGTCAGACGGGAATTTTTAAAATCTGATTGTATTAGTTACTTTTTCAGAACCTCCCTTAAACCTTTAAAAATTCTGGAATCCAAAATGGTTAATCTAAGGGGGGGCAAGGAGTGGGAGAGGGAACAAAACCGAACCTAACCAGACCAAGCCAAGCTAAACAAAAAATCTGGCACTCTAACCAACAGATTTTTCTGTACTGTCCTATTAGTTACTTAAGCTTCATAAACCTCACTAATTAGGCTATCTATATACATATCTTTTTAGCCCTTCTTTCTGTTTTTAATCACCTGTCACCAAACAATGCATGCAAACATTTGCATGTCTCTCTTGAAAAAATACACCTATTTTTTATTTATTTGAAATTTAATATTTTAGTTCTTCATGAGGTAAGAAATTGTCTGCATATGTCAACCAGGTCATAGGGGAAAACTGTCAAGACCCCCTTTATTCCAGTTGTCACAGGAAAATAGTGCAAAGATCATAATCAATATCCTTTACCAGCTTATTATTGTTCTTGTTGTTGTTATATTACTATTATTATTACTACTACTGCTATTTCCAATACACAGGTTTTTTAAAAAAACAGTACATGTGCAATACATTTTTTTCCTTTGAGATTTCATAATGACACCTAGGTCACGTTGGAACTGTAGTTCAGTATAGGTGATTTCTACCAGGTTTGGGATAAGGCCACAGCCTCTCTACCAGCCTTGCAGTTCAGGACCCTGATGTACCTGACTAAGCTTGCACTTGTTTAAATATGCCTTGACAGGTGTCTAGTGCTCAAGTGACCATTGTCAGAAAACTGTGTTTCTGATCAAGAACTGATCAAGTTTACAAAATTAACTGGTCTAAGCAGAGTGAAGTATTGACTTTGAGCTACTACTGCTATCCTACTGTGGAGAGACACACAGGCATACCAGAGAACTACTTCACATGTCTCCTATGGTTTAAATTTATCTTAGTCATTCTTTGACCAGGTTGATTAATATAATGCTCATTATTTTCAGTCTCAAGTTTTCTGCAGCTCAAATATAATACTGTTTCAGTCGCATCCGTATGCCTATTTAATTCCAGAATACTTGCACGTAAAAAGAATGAGAGAAAGGATCTTTTACAATGCAATTACTTGCTTTTCATTGATATAATTTAAGTTCCAGTTAATGAGTGATGCTTCCTTGAGACATTTGGGACTACACTCTAAAATTCTCACAAAAACAAGTCACTAAAGAAAGCAAGTTAAATACTCTCTTCTGAAAAAAAAAAAAAGTAAAGTGGGATAAAATACAGGAAACAAACTAGAACCTAATTACAGAACCTTATGTAGTAACAGGATCACTATGGCAGTTTCCAAAGGAATACATTAATAGATAGCAAAATAACGTAGCAACAACAGTTCATGTTTAAGAAATAATTCAATAAATTAATGAAAAAATGAATATAATTACTCAATATTTTGGGACATAGTGCTGTTAGCAACAGAAAAGATAAAACTGATTTGAACATACTTTTTTAAAATTACATGCCTTTTCTAAATCTTAGCTAAAAGAATGAGAGATGTAGCTGACATCTATGGCCCCATCATGTCATTGTAGGAAATTGATTATATGCTCTAGTGTACCCCTAGCTCAGTGCTCTGTGAAACAGTGTCATGGTGTAAAGAAACAGAATTCAAAGATCATCCATGTGGCTATAGGTTATAGGGTGGAAAAGACTGAGCAGGGCTCAGTATAGGGCTATATATAAATCTAAAGCACTACAGACTTGAAAGAAGTTACTAGCTGAGTAATTGCTTTGTCAAAATCCGGAAAACTGCAGTTGACCACAGAGTGAAAGTACAGAATCACATTCATCATGTGATTAGCATTTTTCCACAAGCAAGACTTTTAGCTAAATTATTAAAGTACAGTCAAAGATAAAATATCTGATGGGTCTGAAGTGGCCAATACATGGGTAAGGCTGCAAGAAAAAATTATCTCTGTTGGTGATATAAAAAACTGGTGCATGAACATGTAGGAGATTCAGTAATAAGGGCTCTCAATACAACATGTTCTCCAAACAATAAAATCAATAGGGAATAAAAAAGTTAACTCTGACAGCACAAACTGATTTTGCAGCTTTCAGCCTCAAGAAGATCTATGTTTCTCTTAGGACAAACAGCCAAAGTTTATTCCCAGACATTTTGGAAATGCTAGTATTCTACATGGTTGTGGTCTATAAAAAAATTCACTGCTGGGAAAAGCAGACAATATTCTGGGTTAAGAAAAGGATGCTTTTTGCCCAAACAAGTAACTAATTAATAAACTAGAAGAGTAAAAAGAAGCAGATAAGAAAATGCAGAGATTAGAATTATATTTAGTAATTATAACAAAGTAGTGGACCAGTCAGTCTCCACAGGGAAATAACTTATCTTTGCCACTAATTCACATTACTATGAATGACAAGTATGTTACTGACAATTTTCACTTTAAGCAGAGGAGCTTTATCCCACCCAGTCATGCAACCATGGGCCAGCTTAGGATACTCGTATTTCATTTGTATTTCCCACAGTCTCTTTTTTTATCTCAGGAATTCCATTGAGCTTTCCCAGAATGCAGTGTCATGAAAACAGCCTTAGGTCAGTGGGCTCTTTTGATCTTCAAAGGACAATTCTGATGCAAATTGCACTAGCGGTTTGTTTTGGGGGGGGGGGGGGGGGGTCACTATAGTAAACTGTCTTAAAGAAGTATGGAATTTCCCTGCATTTATAGAGTTTTCTGATACTTCATTTTGTTCTTTTTGGAGGTAGTCATCATATTCTGCAGCAAACAAAAGTTCAGAGTCCACTGGGTTTGCCTTTTTGTTGGAATGAATTATGTGTCAACATGTTCTTATCTAGAGCAAGGATAAAAAACTAAATAAAATTCCTATATACTTATACTATAAGTGTTTATTAGTTGTATTGGAATATCTCATCTTCACTGAGAGCTATTGTAATCTATGGAAATTTATAGCTATTTATATAAGAGCATTTTCTTTGTTATAATTATTATGTGCTTTACTGATTCAAGTCAGTTTTGGCTGAGTTAAAAATGATCAATTTCATATGTAAATATGTTTTGGATCTTTTGTTTCCCTTCTGAAGTTTGCAAGTGAACTAAATGGTCAATAAAATTTTTAGCTGATTAGAATTTCAATTTAAAAAATAAGAATGCTTTTTCCTCATTTTCTTAAGAAGGAAAAACACTAAACTACTTTTCTAAAGAATACAGAACAGCACAAGAGCACACTACAGCAAAAGTTAAATATTTTCTATATCTCAAAAGTTTTGAAATTAAAAAAAAATTGGATACACACAAAGGTTTACAAAATACAGAGCCTTAAACTGTAATGCTTGTGTACCAGTAACACTGTTAGAAGAAGGAAGGTTTCAGAAGGGTTTGAGGCATGTGTTCAAAGAAAATAAAACCTGAATAATGTAGGAGTGATTAACAAGGAGGTATAAGAAATAAAAAACACCCCTAGAAACTAGTTCAACAAGGTGGAATTACAGTTTAAGTGATCCTTGGCTGTCACACAAGGTCCTTTCACTGAGAACAAAAAAATGGGGGAAAGAAAATAAGGCCCAGCAGCCAACAGAGTGGAGACTTGGGACATAATTTCTGGAAGGTTGTTTAACCTACCTTTGTTCACTCTTGGAAGAGATGATGAAAATAAGTATGTGCCTAAACCCACAAATTAGACTTGAATTGCTTGGAGAATATTGGATGAGAGAAGGAGATTTAGTTGAAATAACAAGCAGGAAACACTTATTTAGAAATTAAAAATGCACTGTACCTTCTCATGAAGAAGAGTTGCATACGATGATATTCAGTGTCATTGCAATACCCTGAATGATGCCCGAGTAGGACACTGTTTTTCCTTGATTGTGACGAAAAACTGAATTCTGAATAATGGTTTGCAAACCCAAAATCAGAATTGAGGTAAGGCTTAAATGAAAACTTTCAAAGTAAGCTCTTAAAAAATTTACATTTAAACAATTTCATAATTTTGAAAATAGTGCACAAATAGCTTAAATTTGAAATGTAGTCTTTAGAAGCCAAAAAATTAGAACAAGTCTTTTATTTTTGAAAATATGAAACTAAATAGTTTGATACTCCTTTTTTTTCAAATAAACTATTCTTAGAGAAAAACACTGAAATAAACATATTGGGAATGTATCTATCCCACCATAGTTGGCCATAGGATATTATTTAATGTAGATTAAATGTTTATAACTCATGTAGTGTCAGAGTCATCTTTTCTGGTGAAGTGACCTAGCTCTGGAGCATGATAATTTCCTATCTTGGAGTCCACAACATTCTTTTTTATGTAGAAAAAATGCTTGATGTAGAATAACTTTAAGTACTCTCATCCTCCTTGATAATTACATAGTTATTTAAATAAAGGCTGGGGTTGGAAAATTTCTTGGAAAAGGTGGAAGATCTGAAATTTTCAAGGTAAAATCTGTTAAAAAAAATTCAATGATAGGATTTGTTATCATGCCAAAAAAATAAATAAGTAAGGATGAGGCTGAGTACATATTAAACAAAGGAAGAAATATTTCTATGCATGTTTCCCTGTCCCTGGAGAGAGCTATGCTACATTTCAAGGTTTCTTACAAATGTGCTCAGTTGCTCCGTCTACCATCATCTGTATGGGCTGCCTTCCAGATGAGAACATGTGGGAAAGCACAGTGTCTAAACTTCATGTTAGTCAGGGAGGTTAGTCAAATGTCTGAAACTGATAATTGGGAGCAGGGCCAGCAAATTCTTGGCATATGATACGTGGTTAGGTTTTTGGGGAACTAAGCCAGGGAAATCATAGGAAAAGCCAGGACACATCAGAAAAATCTACTGAATGTGTTCTAGATAGTGCTCTCAGTGTACTATTGAGATACGGTAAGGATGGGTGAATTCCACAGTCCTTGCCTTGGTGCAACTCCCTTGAACTTTTATGAAAGTTTTATCCAATAGAAAATGCAGATTAATCCCTCATTGCTGTTTTGAATGTAACAGACTGAGTTAGGATGTCTTCTTGTTAAGGATTTTTGATAATGCCTTATTTTCAGGAAACAAACTTTTACTTTCTGTATGACATAATTTCTATATTTTACTTCAGTATTACTGTTAAGATCAACTAAGTCTTGTAATGGATTTCAAAAAGGGAAAAGGAGGAAAGTTGTGTGTTAGCACAAATAGATCTATTTGTTTTCAACTTTTTTGGTGTTCCTTTTTTTTCCCCATTATATACTGTACTATGGAGACCATCCTATTAGCATAAAAAAGTTAGTATCAGTATTGTGATTGGAATTCCCTTCCCTTCCCTTCTCTTCCCTTCCCTTCCCTCCTCACTCCTTTTCTCCTTCACCTCTTCCCCCCCCTCTTTCTTTCCCCTTTTTTTTTTTTCTTTTTTCCTTTCCTTCTCTATCTTATCCTTCCTTATTTTTCCCCCTCCTCTCTTCCCCTCCCTTCCCTTCCCTTCTCTTCCCTTCCCTTCCCTCCCCTTCCCTTCCCTTCCCGTCCCTTCCCTTCCCTTCTTTCTCTGCTTTTATTTTCAATCATTATTAGTGCTGTAGAATGAGTGATCCAATTTAGCCATTCTACAAATGGGCCAAGGATTATGCATCTTAAAAACATTTTTAAGGGTGAACTGGTTAATTGTTGATCCTTCCAGACAAGAAAGGAGGAAATGCAAGAACATCATCATATAATACTTGGCACTTAGTGTTTATCCTGTTTGTCTAGTACTAAATCAAGTAGTTTGAGCTTGATTTGATGTCCCAAATGCTTCATAAATTAGAATTCAGTGCCTTTTTAGGCAATAGCTTCCAGCAAACAAAGTTACAGATAGGCCTCACAGTAAAAATGGAAAATTCTAGCCACATGAATACAAGGTTATCTCTACAGGTCTGAATGGCAACTTGCTTCTTCTGCAAAACACCTACCAATAGAGAAACAATTCTAATCTATCCCTTGTGACATCTTCAGCAACAGTCTTGACAACTATTCTGTCATTACTGTTTCTTTAGAATAGTAGTGCCAACAGAAAGGACAATGAGAATGATCATTTCTTTCAGTCATGACTGACATGAAGATATGTTGAGATTACAGGAAAACATCTTGAAGGGAAGAGAACAAACCTGAAAGTTTTGAATTAACTACAGGAAAGAAAGTAGACACTTTTATTTGTAAAGGCTGTAGCAAAAATAGGGATTTGCTGGATGTCAAGCAAGAGTCACCATTGAATTGAATATGTTCCTTATGTTCTCTTCTGAAGCCACAAAGAACGATGTGTGATAGTGCATTCAAGGGCACCTGTTTGCTGCCATCTTTATTGACCAAAGACATCAGGTTAATTAAATTGTTAATTTCTGAGTGTGTTTTAATTATGTTTTTTGCAGACGATCTAGACAAAATAGATTCATATGTAATGTATTTCAATGTATAAGATACCAAATATGGTAAGCATACCATTGCTATAAGCAATTTAGTAAATGTCTAAGTTTTGTTTCCATTTCCTTTTTCATGCACAGAGTATTTAGTTTTATACCAGCACATGAAATAAATTTTATCTTTCTCATATAATCTTTTTTTAATATACTGATTGCTAAGTATAAGAAAACTGTTCCACTGATATTAATTTTACACTTTCTCAGTAAATGTTATTTACTGTAATACATAATGAAATCCAACAATGCAGCTCAGGGGTAACATTAACTGACAGATATGCACTAACCACATTTTCATTCTAGAAATATCAACACTTCTTAATCCACAGCTAACTAACAGCAAATATCTGTTTCACCTGCTGTTCTTGGAATTTCAAAACTATCTCTGCTTATAATATATCTGCTCTACTTAATAACTCTAGCTATAATTTCACAAATAATGCCTGACTGGTTATTTTGGAAGCTACAGAGAACTTATATAGCTTGCTGTAAAGAGAACAAATAATGAAATTTCACTTTACATGTTTAAAGCAGTATAAAAATGTAGACTGAAGATTCAATAATAGAAGTGGGAATAGAACTTGAAGTTATTTGACATTGACCTACCTGCAAAATCTTTTTAATGCAAATATGTTTAATCCATTTTTTCCAACTGATGGTGTCAGAAAGTAAATCTTAGGTGAACACTGCTATTACATATTCCTAGTCTATAATCTTTGCTGAATGTCTCGGGTTGAGCAAATGACGCTGTTTTGTTATCCCATATCACTGCTTTATACTAAACATGAATTCTGTGCCTCTGACTCGATTCCAAGAATTTTCAAGGACAAACACGAATACTCCTGTGCTGGGACTCAGGAGGCTTTGGTTTGGTTTTTTTTTTCTTTCTTCACTCACTCACTCCTAAACTCTCGGCTCTGCCACAGGCAGCAGGGAAGAGAGAGTTGGGGTTTTTTTCGTTTTGTTTTCCTCTTTGTTGTTTTGGCCAGGTTTTTTTTTTTACAGCTCTGTTTTTCAGGGGAGAGAGACAGAAAGCAATTTTTTTTTTTCCTTGGGTTCTTTTTCCCTGAAACTGCTTTCCAACCGAGCTTTTCAACAGATCCAGGACAGAAGGTCATCTTAGCGCCGGCACCGCCAAGGGGAGGGGCCCTGTCTGGGCCCGTCAATGGGGAACCACGCCTAAGACTCTGTACTTTACGCAGGTTTCATCATCGCAAGTAGTTTATCATTTAATAGTTAATTTCTTTCCTATGCCTTGTAAATAAACAGGTTTTTTTTCATTCTGCCTCTAAGGAATTGCCTCTGTCTGGACCTGGTGGGGGAGGGGTGGCTAATAGTCTACCTTCCCCCGGGAGGGCATTTTCCTCCTTATATTGTCTCAAACCGGGACACTGAATCACTAAGTTCAAAAATCATTGACCCTGCAAAGATGCAGGTCAAGCTGCTTTTCTGAGAGCAGTTGATAAAAAATTCAATTATATTAGAGATAAGAGCCTACATTTTCAGACTGCATTAATAAGGCCACAAAGAACACAATTCCTAGACTTATTAAATATGATTTCTGAGTCTACCAGTCATAAATATAGAACTGTTTGTGTACTTATTCTAAAAAGTTTTACTGGTTTTCTCTGTGTATTGAACTTCATTTGAACAAAAAGCAATTGTAATATAGAAACAACCACACTGGGAAACCAATTTTCAAAAGCAGTTATTTGCTTTTTCAAAATTGCCTAATCATACCTTGGTGCTTATATACTGTTTCTACGAGAACATCTGCAGTTTCTAGTAAGCATGCATAAGCTTTCATTGTGTTCCCTGGCCACTCAAGCAGAAAGTAAAAGAAACATCCTGTAAGAGCAGATACACAGATTAACTTTGTGAGAAGATTTTATATTTCTACAGAACTTATTACCTACAATTATTTTTTAAATAATAACTTTTAGTACTTCATCCAGGAAAGAAATGCATCCAACTCCAGGGTGAAGGATCAAAATTGCTTTGTTATTAGGAAGTAGCACTATGTAGTATTAAGGATAGGAGATAATTTTTTAAAAATATCATAAGGATTCAAAATACTGTGCAAATTCACAGTAGATAAAAATGTAAATCTTCTCTTGAGATTTACCCAAAGATCTAATTTTTTTCTTGTTTACCAGGGTAAAAAACTTCAGAAATTCTATTAATTTCTCTTACCAGAACAAAAATAACTGTTACAGCTTTTATGATGGGACTCTCTATCCAAGATCTAGATTTTAACATGCTCAACCTGGAGAAAGTTGGTCTACACAAAAGGATATATTTGCGCTAAATTGCATTGTTTCACAAATAATGACAAAACAAAGGCAGAAATTGCATATTTTGCTTGCCTAAATCAGTCTTTACTTTACACATCTAGGATTTTGTGTTTCAGTGAAATAAAGCTGCTAGCACAGTATTTGGAACTTAATCTTATTTGATTCTGAATTTATCTCTAAATTATGCTATTTCCCCAGTGATTTAACACAAAGAACACATTGCTTCATTTTGTATTGAGTTCAAAGTTACTTTGACCTACTGAGTTCAATGGTTACATATTACTACCCATTGCTGATTGACAGGGATAGCAGCAATAAGGTTGTTAAGAGGACTACCAGGGTAATAAAAAAAGGCTTCAAGGCTCTTGGTTGCCTGGTTGAATGGACAGGAGCATAGGTGGTGTTCTTCTTGATTCCTTCCCAGCAGGGATGAATGCCAAAAGAAATAGGAAAACCCATATGATCAGTAAGTGGCCTAAAGAAGGGTTTTGTTTTGTTTTTTTTTTATCATGGGGCAGTTTATAGGGCACCAGGAGACAAATGGGGTTCATCTGTCCAGGAAGGACAAAAGGATCCTAGCCCATGAGTCAGTGGGGCTGATTGAGAGGGCTTTAAATTAGGCTTAAAGGGTGAAGGGAATGAGACCAGGCTTGCTACAGATAAGCCTGTGGGTGTCAAGCAGGTGTTAGGGGCAAAAGTGATAGCCTAACTGAAATTCACCTCCACCAATGCACAGAGTATGGGTAACAAACAGGAGGAGCTAGAGGCCCTAGTACTCCAGGAAAGATATGATGTAGTCACCATCATGGAAATGTGATGGGATTACGTGCATGACTGGAGTCACAGTGCAGTGGATGGCTGCAAGTTTTTCAGAAGTGACAGGAGAGGAAAGAGTGGTGGGGTGGCTCTGTACATTACAGAATGTTCTGACTGTATGGAGCTCAAGGCTGGTGATAATAAGGTTGAGTGACTATGTGTGAGAGTCAGGGGGAAGGCTAACAAGGCTGAAGTCCCACTGGAACTCTGTTATAGACCCAAACAGGATGAACTGGTGGATGAATTATTCAGTAAGCAGCTGGCTGATGTTTCACAACCATCAGCCCTTATTCTTGTGGGAGACTTTAACCTGTTGGATGTCTGTTGGAAACTCAACACAGCAGAGAGGAGGCAGTCTAAGAAGTTCCTGGAATGCATGGAAGATAACTTCCTGACACAGGTGGCAAAAGCCTACCAGAAATCTTGCAGGACTGAGAGCAGGCCATACCTATGTGCTGAAAGATGAGCTGGCAGGTAAAAAGACCAGCCTGGCTGAACCAATAACTTTTGCTCAGATAATTCCTTCACCTTTGGAAAAAGAAGCAGGTTACTCAGGAGATGTTTAAGAATGTCATTAGGTCATGCAGAAAGAAAATTAGAGAAGTGAAAACTCAATTAGTATTTAATCTGGCCACTTCTGTAAAGGAGAATAAAAATGTTTTACATTTTTATAAAGACATTAATAGCAAAAGGAAGGAAAACCTCCATGCTTTATTGGACATGAAGAGTAATGAAGTCACCAAAGACAAGGAAAGGTGAAGTTACTTAACAACTTTTTGCCTCAATCTTCGACAGTAAAACTGGTTATCCTCAGAAAAACTAATCTCCAGACCTGGTAGACAGACACAGGGAACAGAATAGCCCCGCTGTAGTTCAGGAGGAAGCAGTTAGTGGCTTGCTGAGTGATGTAGATGCTCACAAGTCAGTGGAACTTGTCAGGATCCATCCTAGGGTGATGAAGAAGCTGATAGAAAAGCTCACGAAGCCACTCTCCATCATTTATCATCAGTCCTGGCTACCTGGGGAATGACTGGAGGTTGGCCGATGTGATGCTCATCCACAAGAGGGCTGGAAGGAGGATCCAGGTCCATCAGTCTGACCTCGGGTGTGTTGAGCATGATCACATGGCACACACAGAACCAAGGGATCAGACCCAACCAGGGGTTTAGGAAAGGCAGGTCCTACCTGACCAACCTGATTTTTATGTCCAGGTGACCCATGTGGTGGATGAGGGGAAGGCTGTGGATGTTGTCTAACTGGACTTCAGCAAAACCTTTGACACTATCTCCCATACATACCCCTGGAAGAGCTAGCAGCCCACGGCTTGGACAGGTGTCCCCCTTAGGACTGAGAAATCAAAGCAACTGGATTTTGTGACTATGTAAAAAATAACCTTGGTACTGTTGTGATGAAAATACATAAAATGTTGTGGGGTTTTTCAGAATTAAATAATTTGTCATTATGAATATATGTGTTTTAAATAAGCTGTAGCACTTTTTTTGCCATTTGTAGTTTACAAAAGAGAACAATCTTCCTTTCTCAAGAGGTAGGAATAGATGTTTGAGATCCATACAGAATGTTCTTTTACTGCTGCATGTCAACACCGCTCTACAGACAATAATTAGGCAGAATACCACAAGAGAGTTTTACATTAGATAATATCCTCCTCCCTTTAAAAATATAAAAAGAACTTTGCATAAATACATTTGCATTCAAAATGAGAGTTTCATGCTTTTAATACTTCTCTTTTGTGCTCTTGAAATTTAGTTTAATTGCTAGTATGCGTGTTTCCAGTATTCCATTATTTTCCAAAATCCTACAAAAAGTCAGTGACAAATTACCAGGCCCTTTTTCCTTCTCAAATTTCAATCCACAAATACTATAAGAAGAAAGCACAAACAGATATTTTTAAATGTCCCTGTAACTTATGAGAAAGCACCATTTGATTTTGAGAATATCTAAGTTAAAAAACAGAGCAGAAAACCTGAAGACCTTTACCAAAACCATCCCCTCCCACCAAAAAACCTGTACCACTTATCAAAATTTCACAGGTTACACTCAGCAAGCAATGAGATCAAAAAACTTTGATCTATTAATTGTTTCCCACGATTTTTTTACCAAAAATTTTGAACTACATTTGATACACTGGTCATAATGTTGCAACCTGAAGCTTACAATCATGTTCTCTGTCTCTCACAGAAAAAATTTGCATTCCAATAGCTTCAACGTTAGCTTTAAAATGTGTTTCTCTACAGATATGAACTAATTTTATGGATAAATTTTACAACAGATCACTGCAGTTGAGAATTCAAAATATTATCTTATATCCTCAAAGCATGAGTAGATTAAGAAAGAAACCAGAGGAGACACATTCCTCACTAAAGAAGCCCAGCCAGTATGCTATTGGAATTAATCAGACTACATCCCAGTATGTGACTTTTCAGTAAGTTAGCTTCACTATTATGGTTTTATATTAGGTGTTTCTTGGCTAAAAAAAATAGAAAATGAAAAAATAGAAATATACAGAGGAGAATGTAATCTTGCTACCGCTATTAGAATGGGAGTAAATTGTAAATTGTAGTTGTAATGGTTGTAAATGGGAGTAAAGAGTAAATTGTCTCTAGCACAGATATTCTTCCTAAAGAATGCTGAAAGCATCCTGATTTTTAATCAATAAATTTTCAGCTACAAATTTTCACTGTTATAGTATTATAGGATTGTGTCCATAGTTATGGAAGACTAAGTTATACATTTTCTGGGAAGATGCTGCTGCTGATTCAATAGCATTTTTTAAAGGTTTTCTGAACAAACTTGAGTATCTCAGACCTGCTTAAATACCTGAACATTCCAAAGACCACTGTGTAGTTTACTGATACTGCCCTTGGGCTAGGCGACTATCTACGTAGAACAGTGAGTTCACTGTATATGAAAGACAGCGATAGAATAAGGTATTCTGAAGATTCTGTAAGCAATTTTTAAAGTTATGACAACTACATTTCTTCTTACAAAAGGCATTGTTTTTCTATACAAATAAAATATAATGACATTGGCAAAAATATTATTCACCTGAATAATCATTTTTATTCTATAGCAACTCAACCATCTGCATCTTATTATCAGTTTCTCAAATGTAAATAACACCTCAGGTAATAAAATGAAGCAATTTTTATTAAACATTTTAAAAATGTTGAAACAAAAATTTGAAAAAATTATACAATACATATTTTATTTTGCAAGTAGCTATACTGAAAGCCTTGAAAAGTATTCTTGTCAGCTAAATAAGAAATTTAATAAGAATATAAGAAATAAGAATGCAAGAAATCTGAGAGTCTTAAATTATAGAGATATATTTTAAAGGAAATCATACACAAGATTAATGATTCTTTAATTTTATTAAATTAGAACCACCTGCCAAAGGTAATAAAGGATTTGAAATCTTGTAATTTTATTACTAATAATTCTGAGAGAATTCTATTAGTAAGTACAACTTCAAACTTTTACACCTATGCAAAACATGCAAAAGACCCATCAGATTTTCAGGGGGAAGGGTGTTTAGCATGGGGTTTTTTTCTAATTTTTAACTCCTAATATTTAATTTTGTATGTAACACTTCCAAACTATATTGTCCTATTGAAGTGGTGAATTTCTTGTATGTGAATGAGATGTTTCACTTTGCAGAAAATATAAATATTCTTCTGGGGTTCTCCTCCAGGAGTACTACTGCACCCATTAAGTCATTGAGTAAATTTTCATGCACGGAAATCTATAAAATGATATGATGATTTCACAAATAACTTCAAAAGGAGAAAACACAGGCAGCAGGTATCAGAATATGTGGCATTTTTCTTGTTTTTTCACTAATTAGTGTCTTAAGAGACTGGTTGTTGAGCGAAAAGAAGGGTTCCATTCTTCACCAATTCCTCATAAACCCAGAACTATCTCCTCATCCTGACCAAAAAACCCATTTCTTGACTTTCCAAAGTCAAAAACATGAACAGCTGTGTAATGTAGAAATTAACTTATTTTTGGAGGGAATTTTTTCTACTCTTACAGAAGAGTAACTACAGAAATACATTGGTCTGTACTTGAAGATGATATTTGAAGCTTCTTTTAGCATTCCACAATGATATTTTAATTCTTTCTGCCCAGCATATCCAATGAAAAAGGTAAATTCTTTTCCTGTCAGTTTTGTGTCTTAAAAATAATTTGTGATTTGCTCTTGCTACATTGAAAAACAAGAAAAACATATGTATATACAAGATAGAAAGACAAAGTGACTGACAGGGTAGAAAAGATAGGAAAAGAATAGCAATTTTGACTAATTTGTGCCTCTACTTTTTAATGAAAAAATTATTTTATGTGACCTAAGTGCAAAACAATTGCAAGTCAATGAAGATGACAGGAAAGATATTGCAGGACTGTCATTCCTGTAATTATTTAGAGTTTGCCTCTTGTCAAAGTTCAGATCTTGTTGAAAAGTAGATCAGCATTTCTATTCAAGTATTCCCCTAAGATTAAGTTCCAGGAATTGTGTGGAAGTGTTTTGTTATCGACTATTTTTAAAATCTTGACTTTAATATTTAAATTATTTGTTCATAAATTAACACCACATTTTAGATTAGTTTATTTTTTCCAATTCTGAACATTTACAGATGTTCTCTTAGTCCTTGATATTCTCTAAAGTAATTTAATTGTTAAGAAATCAGACACTTCAAAATAGCCAGACCAAGCAACCTTACATATTATTTTATTGCAAAATACTTCTACATTTTTATGAGGGAAAAATACCAGATTTGACAAGGGACATAGTGGGAAAAGTGAGTTTCTACTCATTTTTCAGAATCATTCCTTCAGGTCTCAGTCTTTATAAAAATATATTCATACCTAAGAAGACAGTTCTTTACAGTAAGGATCATTAACTATGTTTACTATAATGCAACTTCTGAAAGCTTTGAAGACTTTTACAATGGTAAGACCTTTAAAGATTCATAAAGTCAATTTCAGTAGAAAACAAGACATACAACATTTATTTATACACCTGAATTTCTATGTTAGAAAAACCAGACCAGAAAAGTAATTATCATGATATTTTGGTATTGTGTATTTCAGGACGTTTCTTTTTTGAAGGCTTCTCTTTAAAGGCAGACCAATGATAAAAAGCAAATTTGAATCTAAAATTGAATGCCAGGAGAGGTTTTCTAGCACAAAGGAAAAAAAATATTAATAGTTGTTATTACAATTAGAAAACTATAAAAATTTTAAGGTCAAAACATATTCATTATTTTTAAGCATACAGATTAATAAAGTCATTATTTTATTAAAGGCAGATTTCAGATCTAAACTTTTGCAATTAATTCAGATCTAAACTTAGGACTCAAAATGTCATTCATCAATTACAGATGGTAATTCAAAGCAATTTACCTTATGTTTGAAAAAAACCAAGCAGGACAACTTTGTTAGGAGGATTTTTCTCCCCCTTTTCTCCTGTCTTTCAGTACTGCAAAAATAAAACACGTATCTGCTTGGTAGTCACTTATGAAATTCAAGGCTGTAATTTACATATTGTCATTTATGTTATATACTGGTCCAAAATAATTGAGCAATTTTTGATGAGGCACATTCTCTCACACACTGTTATATCATATTGATGGAATCTAAATACATTCCCCAATAAGATGTATGCCAATGAGATTAATTTAAAAGCATTTACCACACAAAAAATTTACGACACTGTTGTTTAGACAGTGATTTGTAAGGCTTCTAAAAGACCTTGGTGGTATTAGCAGAAGTTATTTATGAGCATAATTTTCAAAAATATATTTTACAATTGTGTCTGTGATGTAATTACAGCATTTATTATTGGGTTTGCATGACAAGATTTTGGGGGGTGTGGGCAGTCAGGTAGAGGTATGGCTTCTGTGAGTGACTTCTAGACCCCCATGTCCAATAAAGCAACTGTCACCCCCCACCGGCCAAGACAGAACCTACCAATGATGTTGGTAGTACCCCTGGGATAACACAATTAAGAACGGGGAACTATTTATTATGCAGAAGCAACTGCGGCCAAAGTAGAGAGGAATGATGTCACGTGAGAGAAACACCTCTACAGACACCAAGGTTGGTGGTGGGTGTCAGAAGGAGGGGGAGGACATGTTACAGGTGCCAGAGCAGTTTCCCCTGCAGCCCCTGGAGAGACAACGGTGAGTCAGGCAATTGCTCTGCAGCCCATGGATGTCCTCAGCGAAGCAGGTTCCTGAGAGAAGGCTGTGATCACGTCTGGAGCCTGTGACTGTGTGTGAAGCCTGTCCTGGGGCGGACTCCTGGAAGGACCTGTTGCCACATGGAGAAAGAAGCCCACACTGGAGCACGTTTGCTAGCAGGACCCCATGGGGGACCTACAGTGGAGCAGTTTGTGAAGAATTATAGCCCTTGGGTTGGACCCCACATTGGTGTAGAGGATGAGTGTGAGGAGGAAGGTGCAGCAGAGACATGTGATGAACTAACCGCAACACCCATTCCCCATTTCCCTGTGCCATGGCAGAGGAGAAGAGGTAGAGAGCAAAGTTAAGCCTGGGAAGGTGGTGGGTAAGATATTTTTAAGTTTTTGTTTTACTTCTCATTATCCAACACTGATTTGATTGACAATAAAGTAAATGAAGTTGATTTTCTTTTTTCCATGATGGTTCATTCATGTGTGATCTCTCCCTGTCCTTTTCTTGTCCCATGAGATTTCCATTTTATTTTCTCTATCCCAGTCCACGTGAGGAGTGATAGAGCAGTTTGGTAGGCATCTGGCATCCAGCCAGGGTTAATCTACTGCAAGATCACATTTCATTTGCACTAGTGATTCATTCACCTAAACCCCTCTGCTTCCCTGAGTAAAAGACCTTCTTGCCTCAGAAGGAACTGTTCTACACAATCATTTTATCTCTTAACCCATAACTTCTGTTATCAGTGTTTTGTTCTAGTAGGTTTCTATAAAAAGCATTTTCTGGCAAGAAAAGTTACAAGGATGTAACCAGTGCCAGATCTCTTTATGGTGCTTTGGGATGGGGTTTTTTTGACGATTTTTTTTGGGCTCTAAATGGAATTGTAGAAAGCTGGAAACACTAAATGTCAAGCCACTCAAACAGCCTAAAGTATCAAGTTTTGCAGCTTGATTGGTTGGAGGAGGGTCTTGGTGGAGTGGGTTTTTTTTGTTTTTTCTTGTTACAGCGATTTAGGTCACCATTAAAGGTTACAGAAAATAGGTTAATGGTGAATACATTTTACTTGTGATAGTAGAAGTCACACAAAATTCACCTATCAGATTCATTAGATCTGGGAGAATGTCTTTCCAGAAAGGATATTTTTTAGACACTACTGAAGGCTTGCAAATTTTTACTATTCTTACTATAGTTACGTGTGTTAAGAAAGGAAATGGTACTATTGTATTGTATACTTTGCCAAAAAATTTACCTAATGTATAATTTTTCTCTTCATTCATGATATTGTATGGACTAAAGAACATAGTTTTATTGCTGAACACAACTTTGATTATATGTCACTGACACAATGTTGTTTTTTAAAATTGCGCAGTGGTTCTAACTTGTCATTGTTTTGAAAATCTGGCATTGTAGTAGTCTCTTTAAAAGCAGTGTCCTCCAATGAAGTGGAAATTTACCTTGCATCTTAACTGAGCTTGCTAAAAATTGACACCAAAATCTGTAAAAATAAACCCAAGCAAATCAAAGTAATCTTGAAATGTAATTATTTACCACAACATAAATATTTTTAAAGTATTTTATTGCATAATACTTCTACATTTTTATGAGGGAAAAATACCAGATTTGACAAGGGACATAGTGGGAAAAGTGAGTTTCTACTCATTTTTCAGAATCATTCCTTCAGGTCTCAGTCTTTATAAAAATATATTCATACCTAAGAAGACAGTTCTTTACAGTAAGGATCATTAACTATGTTTACTATAATGCAACTTCTGAAAGCTTTGAAGACTTTTATAATGGCAAAAGCTCTATAAGTTTATAAGTTTATAAGTGCAATTACAATCTTAGTTAATACACAAAAATTGTTTGATAATTTAAGAATGTTTTCTGATTCCTTTTTCTTCATATTTTGAAATTAATTTGTGTGAGAGCCTATTGTGCTCTTTATATGAATATCAGTTAGAAGAGAATCAACTACAGTTTTTAACTTGCATGAAAAGGAACGTAGGTATATTCAGGTTAAGCTATCTTACTTCCCTACATGAAACTAAAAGAAGAGAATGAAAAGTTATGAATAAGGTATTTGGGTTGTTTCTTTTTTTTAGGTTGTTTTTTTCTTTTGCTTTTTTTTTTGTTTGTTTGTTTGTTTTTCAATATGTCTATTTGTTTGTCTCTTATTTTTGATTCTTTGCAATATAGTGTGGAAATCACTGAACTAATAACACCCACTATTTTATAAATGTCCGTATAGCTGGGCATCCAAACTGATAGTTTCTATTGAGATAAGTAAAAAACCAACCAACCAACCAAACAAAAACCAACACAAAGTTCATTGACATATAGCTAGATCTGAACCTGATCAAGAATCTGTGCAGTGCACTGCTTTGTACACATATAGCACCTTACTCTATCCTAGTTTAATACTGTAAATGGGCCCTGAACTATTTTCTCTCTCCTATCTGCTTCTGATTGTGTTAACATAATGGTGTCTCAAATCTAGTCAACTTTACTCTTTGTCAGTGCTAGTGCATGTTATGGAGAATTCAAGCATCTGATATCATGGGTTTTATATCAATATTCTAAAGAACTGTATCATCAAAATGATCAATTAAAGGCTTGAAAATGTTTTGTCTTACCATTGACTAGAGCAATCTCTAGCATAAAAACTGATTCATACTAATTTTTTTTAATTACTGATGTCCCACATAGCATGGGAATACCTTTTAACAACCCTTAGGAGCAGGCATTCCATCTCCTGAAATAAAATTAAATGGTTTTTCTTTTTAAATTTAGTATTAAAATAAAATGAAAAATAAAGAGATAAGCAATTTTGTGCATGTGCAAGGAAGAAATAAATATATACTGATGTAAAGAAACTCCCGCACAAATAAAAAGCCCTATCTCAAGAAAGTATCACTCTTCAAGAACAGCAACTTGCCTAGCTGTTAGATTAGTCACATAGGTCACTGTTGACCTTTTGATTACAGAGAATATGTCTAACACTTGACCTAACTTCAGATTTATCAGGGGGAGAAAACTCACAAAATAATCAGTTAGGAATTGTTGACACTGCTCTGTTTTATAATCTAAGACATTAGATCAGAAAGGAAATGTTGCTCATATTAATAATTGTAGAAGTATTAGGAGCAACAAACTTTTGAATCTATGTTCCCTGGGAAGGGAGGACTGTGAAAACCACAGTGCTTTGAAACTTCAGGCAGGTATCGGTCTAACAAGCATTTTTATCAAAGGTTTTATCCAAACCAATTGCTTGTAGATATAAATAAAAAGAAATACTGCAGAACACTTTGCCACCAGATCTTAAGAGATTTCTCTTGTATACAGCATCAAGATCCAGAGAGTTACAGAAATTAAAAAATGGCCTTCCATTTTCTTTTATAGCATCAAGAGAAGCCTACTGGTATTTCAGCTTGAGAACTAACAGACTTCATGACCTCAATTAATTTTAGACAATCAAAAGCTGTGAACATTGATATGAACAAACTGCATCTCTCTACTTCAGCTGTACTGTCACTACACATTTTGAGGTGAAATTTCTGGATTCATAGGACTGCAGATCCATCACTTCTTAGCATTCTTACTGCTTTAATAATTTTTGCTTTCCATCCCATGCCCTGCATCCTGCTCACCTGGAAAAGGAAATGTATGATTAGAAGTTTTCCTGCATATATGCAGAAATCATAGCGAATGTTGGAGAAATGTACAAAAAGAAGATGAAGCAAAGAAGTAGGATGGTATTTACACATATAGTAGCAGCATAATCTATTTTTAAAAATGCAGATTAGCTGACAGAAATTTAATAAATTCCTTCTGTTCATTTATTATAGTCAAAGACTATAATCAGTGTGTAATTCAAAGGAACTAGATAATTTCATAGTACACTGAGGAAAACTGACTTGTCTACTGACACCAGCTGTCTTCCTGCTTTTAATTCTCTATAAACAATTGTCTCTAACATCCCCTACTGCCAGAGAAAATTCACACTCTGTGAATGATGAGAGTCATTCAGGACAATAGTATGCAATTTCTTGCATAATACCTGAAACCTTAAAGGATTAAACCAATTGAGAAAAGTGACAACTTTGAATTTGGGTCTGTTACAAAAAGATGGTTTTTCAGTTATAATAAAGATATAAAATATAGTTGCATTTATATGAAGTTAAAATACATGTATACCTATACTTTTATCCCAGGTTAAACATATTCAGATTTAACTTGCATGATTTCCCTGCAAAGAACACATATATATAAGCATATATATACACATGTATTTATAGATATCTATATATATAGGATAAGCAGGGCCAGGTACTTAATCTCAGAAGTAATTTGAGGCATTTTCCCTATATTTTTCTCTTTCTTATCAAACTAATTTTATTTAACTTTCTTATGGCAACTATGTGTTTCAAAAAAACCCAATACATTGTTAATTTCATTTTATATATCAGGTAAGGTTCACAAAAAGCCAACTAGCCTACTAGTGAAAAATATGTTACTTTTTCTTAATGGTGTTTATAGGTAATAGAATCACAATTAGAACATCATTCTCCATCCTAATTTTTCAGTTTTACACCATAGTAAACTTATTCACATCAATGGATTTGTACAGAATGGACATACACATAAAAAGCCAAGTATACCATAGGGGGAATTATGGCTTTTGAGAGAGAGAGAAAGAGAAAAGGAGAGAGACATTTCAATAGATATAAAATAATCAGTTAAGTTTTACAATTGGTCATTTTTCTACACTGAACCTGATTCCATCAAGTGAAAATATGAAATCTGTAAGACATTATGGAAAAAAAACACTTTTAAACAGCCATTCTGTTATACTACATATATATTATATATTCTTGTAACTATCTGTAAGAGCTGAAAAAGGCAGCCCACGCACAAACTCACTCACACAAAACCAGCAGCGTTAAAAAAATAAATGGTAACTTTGAATATATGGTGTGCTTGTTTCAGATACTGTTTAAGTAACAATAGGGACATAGTCCTTAGGCAAAGAACATAAGCTGGAGAAGTGAAAGGGGCCCTGGGGAAAGAGTTCTAATACAGGATGAGCAGCTATTCTCAAGGTACAAATTAGGGTTCTCCCAGCACATACTTTTTTATTTTCAGCTTATTGGATGATATCTCCAAAACCAGGTAATATTGTCACTAAAAGAAAGGGTATGTACCCTTACTTCAAATATCTTTTTATACAGTCATGTGTTAATTTGTATTGGAAACACTATTCTAATCTGCATATTGACTGAGACTTTTTTTGCCTAAAGAAAAGTTTAAAGGAACAAAATGTCTCACAAGATGGTATGGCTTTCTCTTTAGGAGCAGTTGCAAAATCAGCTGTAACACTAAACAGAAGGATCCCCTAAATTAACAAGCATGTTCTTTTCAGGACACACTTGTGATGAGTTCTCAGAAAACTCTTCAGTACTCCAAAGGCATAATTATCAATGAGAAATTCAGACCAACAATCAGTGCCTTTGAAAATAAATTTCTTAGAAAGAAATATTCCACACAGCCCAGAAGCTGTCAACAATAAACCTTGCTAATATTAGGAAAAAGCTTAACTGGATTGATTTCAGTGAAATTAGTTACGTGCTTTTATGCAGCACAGATCTAAAATGGGATGATAAAAGAGATAAAAGTCATTCACAACATACGGAGGGATTTCAATCTCTTTGGTCCACCCCGTATTTTGATGTCTGGGAGTCTAGCCAAATGTAATTTTGTGACAGCTGCCAAATCGGTGGGAAAACATCACAATCAAACCTAGATAATTAATAGTCCTCATCTTCGATCAAGTCAAGATTAACCAACTCATCCCTGGAAGTTCAGCCAGGTTGCATGGAGCCATGGGCAACTTAATCTAGCGGATAGCATCCATGCCCAGGGCACAGGAGGCTGGAACTAGATGAACTTTAAGGTCTCTTCCAATCCCTTCTGTGAGTCTATGAACTACTGCAATCAATTTAAGGACCAAGAGCTTCTTGTCCTGAAGAAGAAACTGTTAATTGGATTGAAAATAGGAGGTGTTCTAGGTAATTTTCATTTGATTCTGACCTTACAATATAGTGAGTTGTATTGTGTTTAGATCTTTTTTGCATGTGCCTGTCTGTTACCTGTCTAATTTATGTATGTGAATATTGGTACAAACGTTTTGTAAATATGACATTTCTCATTTAGCTATTTATATTCAATTATAAGACGGTATTATACTTCATTTTGTTTCCCCTGATAAGCAGCAAAAGAAAAAAAGATACTAGGAAGGTGGTTGGCACTATACATACATAAAGAACTCAACAAATATCATTCCACTTTATTTTAGCACTAATGACATGATGCTGTCTATTTTTGTCTTCCACTTCCACTGTACATTGGTACCTTTTCTTTCATTTAGCATTTGAGATTTTCTGTTAAAGAGATTTTTTTCCCCTTAAATTGTAAAATGTCTCATTCTCTTTTCCTAAACTGTTGAGGAAAATATGTTCTAATCTTGATTCACATTTCAATAAGTATTATTTGACCACTAGTATGAAAGACTTAAAAATCTTCTGATGATAGTTCACATGGTAACTTTGAACATGTTTCTCACTTTCTCCCATCTAAGATCAGCCCAAAAAAAGAATATAATCTTAATTTTTCACATCAATCTTCAGAAGAAGATGGAAGTCTAACATCAGGATGGAAGGAGATTAGTGACTTCCAAACAGTATGACTGTCTTTTATGTTGTGCCCTTTCAAAGCAAAGAACCATCGAAGCACCTAGCTTAATTTACTGCATCTTTTTAAACTTTCTTTTTTTAATATGATTACAGATCATATTTTTTGGCAAACACTTCAAATATTTCCAAATTTCTTTTTGATTGTGGCACACTCAAAGCAGATCAATTTTACATTCATAAAAGTTCCAGGATAAGTGACTATGACCCATACAGGAGCAATAAAAGCAAAAAGCAAGTGATACTACTAGGTCACTTATTGCTGTAGGGGATGCAGGTACTCAAGAGCTGACTTGTTTTGTCATCTAGGAAAGTTAGTTACTTCATGGGGTTTCACGTGCAGAATATGGTGGAGAAATAGTCAAAGCTTGCCTGTCCCTCTGACTGTTAGCCCCTGCTGTTCTTCCTTGTTGGAACCAGTTATGCTAAGAGACAACCTGGAGCATATCAGATGTGACTACAGAGATCTGGAAACAATAACCAGGGCACTGGGACCCAGGTGGTGTTATCCTGAATCCTGAAGGTGACAGAAAAGGGTGTAGAAAGAAGGTACATGGCAAGAAATATGATAAATGCATTTCCTGTTTAAAAGCTCCTGTTCAAAACAATATGAAAGTTCAGAATATCTAATTTTTATATAATACTAATGGGTGGCCATAAGTAAATTACAGAAGAACATTCTGTGGTGAAGAACAGTATGTTTTCTATTGTTAATATGAATTCTCATGAAAAAAATAGTAAACAAGCTGAAAGATATACTCCTTGAAAAAGAGTCCATTAAACACACTAGATAAAATCAGAAATCTAGATAATACTACATGGATGAAAGAATATATACTAGATTTTATTTTATATTGTTTTATTTTGAAAGAAGACAAGCTTCTTGTGTCAGTATTTCAAGTTTTTAGTTTTGATTTTACATCCGGAAGGAAAGAACCTAACTTCACTGAGAAGCCTGTAATTGCAAAAAAAATTATTGTTTGAGTGGATTAATTTTAACTTGTTTCCAATATCCTTGTTATTTGAAGAAAAAGAAATTTTCCATGTCACCTATTTCATTTGTTAAAGTTGCTGTGAACTTTGCTTTAGTTTGCCAATCTAGAAGTATTTTACATACAATAGGAGGTTTATTTTATAGTGTCATAAAGATTTCTACAAAATATGTTGTATTTTGCATTTAGTAGAAATTTGAATTATGAACAACACATCAAAAATGGCCTCAAGGTAATTTTCTTCACATAACTTTATTACAACCCAGAATTTCCACACTTTTATGAACATTTACTAATTTTTATGATTTTTTTACCCTCCCAGGAACAAACATATCAAACCTGGTTAAAAGGCTGGATATATTTTTCCCCAGAGATCCTTTACTTCCCCTATAAATGATCTAGAACTACAGTATTGAACAGGGATTTATGTTGATTGATGGTGGGATTGTCTGCAAAAAGTAGTCTTTTCCATACTGCAGCATATAATCTCAAGTCATTTTTCCACAGACTGCCTGTTGAGCAATCTGTGACACGAAGCTGGTACTGGCAGAGACAGAGATCTGTATCACCATGGTGGAGCTGGTAAAACATGCTTCAAGGAGCAAGAGGAAAGAGATAGTGAGATGTTGCAGCACTGTAAAAATTTTTCTGAAAATAACTAAAGAAGACCTAAACAATGTCTTCTTTTATACTTGCAAAGTGATGTCAAGGGATAGCCATTTAGCAGGTTTTTTCTAATATTTTGTTTTATTTTAACAGTATTCTATTAAGAAGGCAAGTTAGACATACTAATAAATTTTTGCAGTACCTTGATGACTATTGAGGAAGTTACTCAGATATATCACAGGTGTCAGAGGAAGTCACTCAGGAATTGAAAATAATTGTAAAGATGAGGATGTTCTAACACTGTAGATAGTAGAGAAGTTAAGGACAAAGAGACCACAAAGTGCAGAGATTGTGGTGAACATGGCATTCCTCCACAAACAATGAACTATCAGAGGGAAGGGGAGAGGTGAGGAATAATTGCCCTCATGTTTTTCCCTATTGAAGTAATACACTACCAGTACAAACATGGCAACTCCAAGTAGTGAAGACAATTGATTTCACTGGCTTATGCATGCAACTGTTCAACAAAAGAACTTTAAAAGCCGTATCAAAGTATTTTCCCAGTAGCTAGAAAATATATCTAGATATACCCATAGAAAAGTTCAGAATAAAGAAATCAAGCAAAATGAATGATAACCTTTACTGCATCAATTGGATAGATACTTAAAAGGAAGGTATATAACTAATGAAATTGTTTTAAGCTTTCAGTGTGATCCTGGCAGGAAAAATAAATCACTGATTTTGAAAGACTCAGTTTATTCCCATCCTGACAGTCTTGGTTCAGCTACATAGATTTATATCCCTATTGTGTCTATTAATTTTCTCATGGGAATATAACTAATATCTTTATGGCTGTTACAGCACTATTCCTGTTTGAACAAACTCTAAGACATCACAATTCTGTTGAGACTCTTTTTTAGATTCCAAAGCATATGAAGGATGCTGCTCTTTATGAACATGATCATTAGCAAACTAAAAGCTGTTCTAAGAAGCATTTCCCTTTTCTTTATATTCCTTTACAATTCCATGGTTTGCAGTAGGAAAGACTTCAGTAGTAATCCTTTTCATAATGAGTATTTGGGGCTCAGATAATACTTTCAATGAAGTGTCTAGATTATTTTAGAACTTTTAAACACTCAGATCCATTTAGCAGGTAAAATATCTGCTTGATCTTATCACAGGCAACAATTAAACTGTTTCAACTTTACACAATTGCAGGCACAATTTTGGTCCTTTTTTCCTTTTCCAGCTAGCTGTATTTCCTTTGAAGCTGATGACTGAGCTGTAAATACACAGCTGGTCTTTGTTCACTATTTCCCAATATATGCAGATTAGCTGGAACAATGGCTATAGTTCTGGCCAAGCTTCTGGTCTACCGCTGGATGTTGAGAGAACATGTACAAATTGGCTAAATGCTCAAATCTCATACCAGAAAAATATTTAATCCAAGGAACCCAGCAGACCAATGGTTGTAATCACTACTCCTCTAATTTTCTCTGCTTTCTATCACTGTAAACTTAAAGTAAATTGAAGGTTCTATTACTCTGGACAGTATAAGGATGTGAAGATTGGTAACTGGGAATTTGTTTTCTTGCTTTCAAGGTATTTATGATTTTACTTAAAACTGATGAACACTAACACATAAAAGAATTATGCTATTAATGCATCGTATATAACTTTAGTTAATTTCTTTTGCAAATTTATGTTTTTAAGCTTCTTATACTGAGAAAAGTCAAAGTATATCATTAATATTATTATTTCTGGTACTCCTTCTTGTAGTAAACAATACAGCCAAATATTTTTCATATTGAAAATTGAACATAACTTCCCAAACCATCATGGCAGTTGTCACTATCCATTCCCACTGAAATCAAAAGTTTTCCTAACAGCCTGCGTGGAATCAGTCTGAGAAAAATAAATTGCTTTTCTATTTTATGCATCTTTCACTGGTATATATATCAAATAAACTCAAACATTTTATCACTTTCCACAGTTTACTTAAACTTTGAATATTGAGTTTTATTCAAAACATATGCTTCTTTTAGCTTATATAATACCTGACAAAAACTGTGTGTCAGAGGCAGTGGTATATTTTGTATACAAGTGTAGGTTCTTGACTCCATAAAACACTAAAACTTATGTACGAACTGTGTTCTCTCTAAATTAATTCAAGTTAGAAACTGACAGCTGGCCATTTGTATTTTCATGTGAAACCTTGAACATCTATCCACTAGTAGAGATTGACAAGAAGGAAAAAAAATTCCTTTTTTCCATTCCAAATCAAATTGTTTCTAGCTTCCTAAGAGAAAAAGACTTGCAAGCAATCACTTTTCTAAGTAAATCCAATGTGCAGCTACAATTTGGGAAAAAATAATGTCTACAGAATAGAAAAGAAAAAATTGAATTCTTACACTTAAGAATCTGACATTGCTGCAATTTGTCCAAGGCGTAAATTCTGCCTAAAAAGGAAATAAATCACAACTACTAAGAGTAAAATTTAAAACTAAAATTTCAGTCATATAATAGAATAAAATATATATTCAAATTCAAGTTCTGTGATCTGTCAGTGTGGTACAATTTAATGTGGCAGTAACTTTTATTCCCTTTCTGATAACAATTGATCAAACTTATGCTGTCATATATTTAAAAAAATTTTTTTTTCTTCTACTAAAAGAAAACTTTTATAAAGGAAGCCACATATAAGAGTAAGCAAAATAGCCTACATCACCTAAGTCTATTAAAACAATATGAATGCCTGCCTTCTTTGAAAAAGTTTATGCTGTTCTTCAACAAGCATCTACAGTGAACTCTGAAGTTGTTTTGGCTAACAGGAGCTAAACTACTGTTCTGGGATAATTATAAACCAACTATTTCCACATTTTTGTACAAGCTGTGGAGGTGAAATTGTTTTGGCAGCAGCTGTTGGTTCCATAGCACTCTTTTCTTTCTAACAGATATTCATAAGAGCAGAATGATGCTGAAGGTTTGGGGTTTTCTTGTAGTTGGGTTCTTCTGTTTGTGTGGCTTTTTTGTTTCTCTTGTTTCTAAATCTAGTGCACATGAGTCACTCATGAGCTATTACAGCAGACACATATTTAATTTCTCCATATGCAATACTGTGAAGGAAAGAAAGAAGGACAGACATTTTCATTTCGGGTAAATGATTGTTGCAACTTTTATGGTGCCTACCAGGCTAACCTCTGGTGCTTAGTAGTAATTTCTTTTAAAAAAACCTATATGGCTATGGGTTTTATCCCTTTTTTCACTAGTTTTTACTGACTTTTGTTGTTAGTTGTTCTTGTTGTCATGAAAAGCCTCATTCTCTCTTAAACTAGCATTCACTGATAAAATACTTTGTTTAAAACCAACTGTGAGCACATTAAATTACCTACTTCTGTAGCTTCTCAGGCTCTTTTTGAATTCCACAAGCTGTTGCAATTATTGGAAGAAACAAATCAGGGACCATGAAAACCTCAATTGTACAGAATTATTGGCAAATATTACTTTTAATGGGCTTTGGTCATACAGTAACTAAAAGGTTTATGTGGCTGTCTAAATTATTGTTTCATCCAGTCTTAGTCTTAGGTTCTTTTGGGATTCTGTTTTTTTAATTATCACTTGCATTTTAGTTCATGCCAAAGTTCAAACTCACACTGGAATTTTGGAAATATAATTCTCTTTTGAATAATTGAAGTTCTAAAGATACTGACCTTGTCTCTTGCTGTTCTTAATTGTCGCAAAACATAGTTCAAAACAAAATAAAAGAAGAATGTCTGGTTTGTAATTATGGGCTTTCTGACTAGAGCTAGCATTCTGGAAATAGGCATTTATAATGCAAATACTGGTAGAACCTGCCTGCAGTTGTGCTGCAACCTGCATCATGTGCTGCAACGTGCACAATCTTAGGAGGAGAATTATGCATGGGAGACATAGAGTTTTATGCTCTAGAATGCCCACAAACTAGCAAGGCATTCTCCATAATTTACTTTTATGAGTTTCAGTTTCAAATTAATTTTACAAACTTAATGGTTTGGGAAATTATTATGGGAAACAATAATTTAGAGTTGACCTTTTCTGAGCTACCTGTTATTTGATTGGTTTAGCTAGCAATGTCTTTAATTGAATTTGTCAGGAACAAAAATATGTGTGCTAACAGCTGCTGACTTAAATTTTATAATTATTGTTATTACCTTAGAAAAAAATTTAAGCAGGCAAAAGAGAGTGGGAGTAGAACAAAGTCACCTACAATAGCACAGAGTGAATGTCTCAATGAAAAAGTTTTAATACTCATTGTTTCTTTAGAAATATATGTCTGCATTAGAAGAAGCTGCGACACATATTTGTCATTTAGTGAAAAAAAACCAGTTATATATCAGATATTGTGGGGAAAAAAATATTGTATGAATGTTATTTCCTTAGCCAGAACTTCGTATTATCATCAGAAAAAAAAACTTTAAAATTCAGTCTCAAATTCTTTGAGCTCAAAATAATTTGAGCTCATTTCCAGCTCAAAAATGTTTATTACAAGGTGCCACACATAGGTCTGAGAAACCTCTAGTACTAACACAGACTGGGGGATGAAAAGATTGACAGTATCCCTACCAAGGAGGACTTGGAGGTTCTGTTGGATGAGAAATGGCCTCGCAGCCCAGAAAACCAATCATATTGTGGTCTGCACCAAAAGAAGTGTAGCCAGAAGGTCAAGGGAGGTTATTTGATTCTCTCACTCTGGCTTATGAGATCCCACCTGCAGTGCTACATCCAGCTCTGGGTTCTCCAGCACAGGTAGGACATGGACCTGTTGGAGCAAGTCCAGAGGAGGGAGGCCACCAAGGTGATTAGAGAAACGGAGCACCTCTCCTCTGATGAAAGGCTGAGAGAATTGGAATTGTTCAACCTGGAAAATAGGAGGCTTTAGGGTGACATAATTGCAGCTTCCAGTACCTGAAGGGACCTTACAAGAAAGATGGAGAAAAACTATTTACAACCACATGTAGTGACAGGATAAGGAGGAACAGCTTCAAACTTAAAGAAAGTACATTTAGGTTAGGTACCAGGGAAAAATTCTTTACTGTGAGACTGCTTAGAACAGGGATCTCAGAGAAGTTGTAGATGCCCATTCCTGGAAATGTTCAAGGCCAGATTGTATGGGACACTAAGCAACTTGGTCTAGTGAGAGATGTGTGCCCCCACACAGGGGGTTGGAACTAGATGACTTTTAGGGTCCCTTCCAACCCAAACCATTCTATGATTCTATGAAATACACCCTTGTTCTTTGTGCACAAGCTTGTTCTTTGTATAATGAATTATAAGAGTAACACCTCTTAACTGTTTTTTTAGAATAGATATTCTGAAAATCTCTAATTATAATAGGATTAAGCAACCAAACAGCTTAATTTATATGGAAAACTTGATAGCAAAAAATGAAATTCACTTCCAAATAATACAGTTCTCATCTCTTAATATTTAAAAAAGTGAATTATTTGGCACTGACTTTTGAGCAGGGAATCCTAGTGCTTTGCTTTTTGCTAGTTTTTAAGGTTTTTAAAGTATCTCTTTGTCATTAAATCATATAGCAAAGAGAGGAATCATGAAATGCGTCACTGGCTTCTAGTCTGAATTTTTGCTAGTTTTTAAAGTTATTAAAGTATCTCTTTGTCATTAAATCATATAGCAAAGAGAAGGAATCATGAAATGTGTCACTGGCTTCTAGTCTGAAACAAAGAATTTTTGGAGAATAAAGAGCAGTTCCATTCAAATCTACTATTTCTTTCACCCTATCTGACAAACCTTTCTGTAGTTCTTTCTTTAATGGTGTTTTGCCTAGTTTTCTGTCATAGAAGTAGAGGAAATGTTCTATGCTACTGTCTTAGTTTGAAAGGCAGATATCTGCCAAGGAAAAGCGGGAACCCTCCTGGAGTGGAAGGAATCACCCTCTCCCCTGAATTATTGTAGTTCTGAAAATTACGAGGCTTTTGAGTTCAAACGTGGGAAAAGGAATAACAGTTCTTTACTAAAATACATATATATATATATATAACCCAACAGAACAAACAACAACAACAACAAACACCAGTAACAGACTTTCACCCGGTTTTCACGGCCTGTCACTTGGTTTCCCCTGTGGTGTAGCTATGGCCACACTCGGGTAGGGGCGCTGGTGAGGCAGGGAGGCTGCAGTCCAGTTGTGTGGTGGTTGCAGTCCAGTGGGAGTGGTGGTTGCAGCCAGCTGAGAGCAGTTGTCCTCTGCAGTTCCTGGAATCAGTGCCAGAGAGTGTACCTCAGGGTCCAGGCAGGCTTCATTATATTCCATCAGGAATGTCCATGTACCTCCCCCAGGGCGGAGCATTTCACAATGGCATGGTGAGATAAGATGGTTTGGGAGGTTCTGGGCAGTTGGGTCCTTACAGCTGCCCATTGTCCATGATGGCCCATTAACAGAGATGGCCTCCTCAGGATGGGTGTGATCATCGTTGGTGCTTTCAGGGGGAAGCTCTCCCAGCTGTGTCTTTTGTGAAGCCAAAAGAGTCCCCACCTCACCACAGGATTCCCCTTATCTTATCTAGCACCCAGCTTGCAGTCCCAGGGGCCAAACATGCACTGGGCAGTTTTTGCAAATGACCTATCATTGACAGCTCATCAGGGCTGATGCAGATGGGGGAGAATACTTTGTTTTACTACATCCCCACAACCCAGGACAGTTACTTCTAACGAAAAATTACTTGAAGAAACATGACATTCTCCCAGGGAATTGAATGCATGTGAAATTATCTCTAACTAACTCACACATCAAAATGAATTCAGGATCAGGCCTGGTTTTCTAGATCTGATTCTCTTTGTAACCTAATGTATAGTTTAAATCTGATTACTGAGACATGAAAGCACTAAATACTATTTGGAACATCTATGCTCACTGTATTTGGATAATGTGGGATTTATCAGATCCATTAAAATTATGTAAGTAACAGCCTACTTGCAATGAAGCAGTTTCATGGTTGCACTAGTCCATATGAATGAATTATATGAAGTGGTAAACTATGAATGACAAAGATTTTTAAAGTAGTATTCCACATTCTAAGTAATTCTTCTTCTTTAATGTTTCTGAAATTATAAGTCTTGTATTTAGTTTAATATACTGCAACAAATTAGGTAAACACACTTCAACCCGTGGGTTGAAAAAAAAAAATGTGCTATTATATTCCAGTTTTGGAAATATCACCATAACTGCTAACATATCTTATAAACAATTTCTCCTAATTTGAGAACATAATATTTCAGGCACAAAGGCTTATATGCTATTACCTATGAAATAAAAGTTTATGTGTGAAAAGACATTTTGTTCTAAGTATAGAAGATTTATGCCTTCTTTTTTTAAAATTTTTTCAGCTGTGAGATAACAGCATATCTGAGAAGATCCTATACTGTTCACAGACACAAGAAATTTATGAAATTTTTTTTTTAAGGCATGAAGAATCACAAAGAACAAATATGTAAAAACAGTAGAAATCTGATTCTGTAAATAGAAAATGCAAGTAATAATCCATGTAAAAATTTGATGCCATTGTATTCTTTGCTGTCATTTGGAAATTTTGAAAGGTTTTTAGCAAATTAAAAATCAAAAATAATATTTTCCTAATATGTTGTAACAGTGCATCTTGCATTGGAGTCTCTATAAGAATGCATTGTTTACTCTGCAGGTATTTTCAAAAATCAAATCTATTAGTTAGTTGTATAATGAAAATATGAAAACTACAGATTTTACAAACCTCTGCAGGAACCCAAGTGTTTTGACTGTATAACATCACCCCTCTTAGGGGCTTGTTTTGTACTATGGCTGTGAATCCCGTGAAACAAGTCGTCATACATCACCGTGATGTAATTCATATAAATCCTCTCTATGTAGTAGCATGTTGCTCATCAGAAAAATATTTCCATTCACCTCATAGAGAGACAGCAAAGATGAAAGTGTGTGAAGACAAATACTTTCAATAAGTTACTTTTGCCAAGTACTTGATATTATTCTTCACCTCAAAACAGGTATAACCAGAAAAAACCCTATTCAAAATTTCTAAAATAATATCAGTATGGTTTCCTCAGAGGATTCAGATGTAATAGCTACCTGTCTAATTTTAAGCAGGTTAAAAAGCATTTTTATACTTCCAAACTGTCACCTATATTACTCTAGGAAATCAGAACTACAATCATGAATCATCCCAACTAGAGAAAATAAATATAGTTATTTATAGCATCGAAGGAGGTTGAAAGCACAGAGTGAACAGACAAAGAAAAGTAAGGTGCTTTTGCCTTTTTGGAAGCTTGACTATTAAGTCAGGTGTTAAAATAACAAGAACAGTTTTTTGTCCAAGACTTCAAAAAAAGTCAGACCCGTGGCATCTTTTTAACGTATGTTGTCAACTATTGGGTCACTCAACATTCCTAGTCATGTTTACTCTGAGAATAATGAAAATATGTGGCAGTCTTAGATTTGTTTTGAGTGGTTTATAAAACAGAAAAGTTGATTAAATTTATTACAGATTATCTAACATAGAGAAGAATACGCAGTATTCTGCATTATAACATTTCAGAATGTTATATGTTACAGCATTATATTACTTAAAAGTCTAAAACAAAGTCTAACAATTACAATAACACTGCTTTTCTATTTTGGAATGACTGCCTCTAAAGTCCAAATATGCATGTAAAACATAGTCTAAATGATTATTTAGTAACATTTATTTCTCTAAAGAATGTCAATTGTCTTCCAGGATCGGACCAGGAAATAATAAAAAAGGAACATATGTGAAAATAACTGCACAGTCTTGTTCACTAATTCCCGACAGCTATAATGCTCTGAAGAATAAAAATAACCACACCTGAGCATTTGAGAAGTAGTGAAAGTGCATTTGAATTCAAAATAGGAAAGATAAATGAAAAAAATCACTCTGGATGTCTTGTCTTCAGAAGCCTCATATCTTGCATAAGGTACAACAAATCTTCAGCCTCTCTCTATTCTGTAAAGTTTATCACCACCCTGGATCACATGGTAATTAATTAGTCTTTGTTTTACAGATAAAGCCTACTTTCATCAAGGTCAACTGTACTAATCTGTAAAAGAGAAATGCATTATAAAATATATTTCCAGTAGGTTCCTGGAAAGCATAGATGATAACTTCCTGTAATAGGTAGTGAAGGGTCCTGAGAGCAATGGTGTGGTGCTCAACCTCATACTAATGAACAAGAAAAGCCCTGTTGATGATGTGAAGGTTGGGGGCAGTTTCGGCTCTAGCAACCATGAGATTGTACAGTTCAGTATTGAATGAAGAGGTAGAAGGATATGAGCAAGCTAATAGCCATCGACTTAAGAAGAGCTAATTTTAACCTTTTTAGGGACCTTGGAAGAATCCTGTGAGAACAGGCCCTGCGGGAAAGAGGGCTCCAAGAGAGACGGTCAATATTCAAAGGTCACTTCCTCCAGGCTCAAGAGTGCTGCATCCTATTGGGCAAGATCAGGCCAAGGGGACAAGAAACTTCTATGGATTAATTAAAAACTGCTGTCATTATGCAAACGTATGCAGGAAATACACATGAGATAGAGGCAAGGTTAGGTCACATGGAGTGAATATAGAGAGGTCATCAAAGTAGAATGAGACTAGAAAGGCCAAGGCCCCATCTAGAATTAAATCTGCACAAGAATGTAAGGGGTAACATAAAAGGCTTTTCAAATACATCAATAACAAAAGGAAAACAAAAGATAATATAGGCCTGTTTGGTAAATGGAGACAGGACCCTGGTAATAGAATGTAGAGAAGGCAGAGTTATTGAATGCTTTCTTTGCATCAGTCTTCACAGATAAGACCAGTCCCCAAGAATATCTGACCTAGGAGAACAGGGTAAATGAATGTCAAAAGGAAGACTTCCCTTTGATCAAGGAAGAGAGGGTGAGAGTCAGATCAACATGATATCCACAAGTCCAGAGGCCCTGATGAAATGAATCCACAGGTGCTAAGAGAGCTGGTTGACATCCTAGACAGGCCGCTCACGATCATCTTTGAAAGATTATGAAGATCAGGAGAGGTGCCTGAGGACTGGAAAACAGCAAATGTCACCCTAGTCTTCCAAAATGGTAAGAAGGAAGGCCCAGGGAACTACTGTCAAGTCAGCATCAGCTCAATCCCTGGAAATGTGATAGTGCTAGCACCTCGTTCTGGAGTCCATGTCTACCCTCATGGATGACAAGAAGGTTATCGTCAGTAGTCTGCATGGATTCAGTAAAGGTAAGTCATATTTGAACAACTTGATTACCTTCCACAATGAAACAAGTACATGCATAGATGAGGGGAGAGCAGTGGTTCTTGTCTACCTTGACTTCAGCAAGGCTTTCGACACTGTCTCTCACAAGGTCCTCATAGGCAGACTCAGGAAGTGTATTAGATGAGTGGACAGTGAGGTGGATTGAGACCCTGCTGAATGGGAGATCCCAGAGGATTGCAATCAGTGGCACAGGGTCTGGTTGGAGGCCTGTCTCTAGTGGTGTCCCCCAAGGCTCAATACTGGAAGTATTTTGTAACTTCTCCATCAAATTCTTGGATGCAGCAGCAGGTGCCTCCTCAGCAAGTTCTCTGACAACACAAAGCTGGGAGGAGTGGCTGATACCCCAGAGGGCTGTGCAGCCCTTTGGAAGGACCTGGACATGTCGGACAGATGGGCAGAGAACAGTCTGAAATCCAGCAAAGGCAAATGCAGGGTCCTGCACCTAGGGAAGGATAACCCTGGGCGCCAGGACAGGCTGGGGGCAGATCTGCTCAGATCTGCTCTGCAGAGAAGGACGGGAGAGTCCTGCTGGACAACAAACTGTCCATGATGCAGCAGAGTGTCCCTGTGGCCAAGAAGGCCAATGGTATCCTGGGGGGCATTAGGAAGAGCACTGCCAGCAGCTCAAGGAAGGTGATCCTGCATTTCTAGTCTCTGATGAGGCCTCGCCTCGAATGTTGTGTCCAGTTCTGGACTCCTCATTACAGCGGAGACACAGAACACCTGGAGCAGGTTCTGTGGAGAGTGATAAAAATTATTAAGAGACTGGAGCATCTCTCCTATGATGAAAGTTTGAGAGTGTTGGTCCTATTCAGCCTCAAGAAGACACAACTGAGAGGGGACCTCATCAATGTCTGTAAGTGTGTGAAGGGGAGGTGCCAAAAAGATGGAGTCAAGCTTTTGTCAGTGGTGCCAAGCAATAGGACAAGAGGCAATGGGAAGAAACTGATGCACAGAAAGTTCCACCTGAAAGTGAGGAAGAATTCCTTTACTGTGTGGGTGACTGTGCATTGGCACAGATTACTTAGAGTCTGTGAAGTATCCCACACTAGGAATATTGAAGAACTGTCTGGATGCAATCCTGTGCAAGGTGCTCTAGGATGATGCTGCTAGAGCAGGGAGGTTGAACCAGATGACCCATTATGGTCCCATCTACCCTGACCGATTCTGTGGTTCTGTGATTCTGTGATTATCAATTAACTGCATAAAAATGCATAAAAATCAACTGGTTTAGAAGGATGCTAATTTTATTCCTATAAATTTTAATTTAGAAAACTCTATATTTTTATAGTTACATGTAATCACTGCTACTTTCAGACAATAAAATCATTTTTTTATATAAGAATTCTAATAACAATATAGATTTTAAATTAAAAACAGAACAACAACAAACATTCAAATTTACAAAGCGAAAGGATTTTAGTGAAATAATGTGGGGGGTTTTTTGAGGTTTTTAAAGTATATTGTTCTCAACCTAGAATACTCTGAGGAAGAATGTACATTTTTGGTACAAAGTTTTGGTCAGTTCTACAGAAGACATTTTGATTCAGATAAAAAGGTGTGCTCTGTGAATAATGAATTAATTTTTAGGCATACAGACCCCTCACAAGGCAATAAAGTCTCTCAAAACTGTACAAGATCTTAAAATGGTCTTTGTGAAACAATCAATATTTTTCTTTAAATAATCCTAATATTTAGGAAAACTGGTGAATATATTCACTAATTTCTGAATATGTGATTATAAGACATACAAATAATATTTATAAGAGAAGATTGATATATATGTATATCAACAGGTCACACTAAAAGTTTCTTTAAAATGTTCTGGCTCTCAATAAACCGACTTATGATAAAAGAGCAAATACTACTAACATGCTAAAATTAGACCAGAGATCCTGTGCTGCACGAGTTCAGAATTACCTGATTGTGAAAAGTAAAAATACAATTGTAAAGAATAAACATTTACATTTTTATTCAGATTATATTATTATAACCTCTGTTTTGGAACTCTATAGATTGCCTTTTGTGATTATCTACTATGGTCAGCACAGCTACTGAGAACTACTGACCTGTATTACATATTTCCTTACACTACCATTTGCGACGTTGCATATTTGGGATTGATACCGATATTTATTTGGGAACAAAATACAGATTAAAAATATTTTCTGTTTTATTTCACTGAAAATCATTTGGAGTGGAATAGAATGAAGAAAAAATCCTATACTCTCAAGAGATGCCTAACTAGACTATGAAGATTTTGGTATTCCAGTTTCCATCCACACAGTGAAAGAACTCCAGAAGAACTAAATTACTTGAAGCACATCTAATTTTGTGGACAAAAATATGTTTATTGGTAAAGATTTTGTACTCTACAAAGATTGTCTGCAGTTACATTAGACTACTTTCTTATTCACTGTTCCTTCATTAGAAATGACTGCTTGACTTATGCTATTCTCTTTCACTAAGAATATTTTCAGGAACAATATAGACTTTCATGAAAAGAAGAAGTTCTTTATTTCATAATTTTAAGCTTGGTTAAGTGGTTACGTGAATTTTACGTTGATGGTAAGTAGCTAAATGTACCAGAATTTTTTAACTACAGCTACAATACTACCTGGCCACAGGAGAGTTTATTTTTTTCTGCAGGGCTTCTCAGCAGTTTTGAGCCACAAGACTCAAAACTGCATGATCGCTTATGGTGCCGTTGACTCTGATTAGACGCCTGATTTCTGTGCTTTCTGTTGTGATTCCAAGATGTGAACTATTGTCATAACATGCAATTTTTTTTTAATGTGGTTCTTTTTCCTCAGCATTTTACTACATTCCACCATCATATTTCAGCTAGCTAAATAACTGTCAACATAAAAGAACATTCAAACTCAACCAATCTAACCTGGCTTCAATAATATGGCCTAGAGGTTAAAACTTGAATATTCTAATTCTAGCTTGCCAAGCTTTTGAGCTGATAGTGTTAAGAATTTTAATACTCATATATTCTTATTAATAATATTAATTTCATCCTAATAGGTTTAATAATCACCTCCTTTAACTCTTTACAAAAAGTAATAGACCCCATCTTGTATGCCTGTATCTAGAGTTTCCATCTTTTTCATCAATCACAACCAATTAGATCTAAATAATGAAGACATATTGCCTCTTCTTGCATGTATCTTAATTATCATTGAAAGTGCCGCAGATATATCTCTGTTCATCCAAGTTTAAATATGGAATCTGAGACACAATGAAGTCTGAGGGACATGCTTTACTTTTCTGCACTATCAAAATTTCAGCCTTAAGGAGAATGTTATCTTGACATTTTCAGGGCTGAATCTGTGCTCATTAAACAGAGGAGAACAAAGCATGAATTTCTGTTTAAAAGAAATCAATCAATAAAAGAAGCAACCTCTATTCAATTTTGAGCAGACTTTTTTATGGTTATGAAATTTTGCTTAATTTCTTTGTTTAAGAGATAAAGTTTGCATAATTTGTATTTATTTTTTTCCATAATATCTGAAATTTTAAAAAATGGAAGTTGACAAATTGTATATTATTGTATACCTGGTGCAAACACAGAATTCTTAATCTAACATTAATATTAAACAACTCAACTTTTCTATAAATTTGCCTCTTTTTTTTTTTCCATTTTAAATTTCCCATTTGTTTTTCATGGCTCTTAATTCCTTCAAGGAAGTTTCTCACATTTTATAAGGTGACAGAATTTCAATTTATGAAATTACATTTATTCCAGATTTGCAATCTTGAAAAGTGGGAATCTGGCCACAGAGAATCAAGAATTCTTGAACTGTGAAATATAAACATTAATACAAAGTTCACATTTATTTAAAAAATACACTGCTGCAAGAGACTGCAGAAAAAATTAGATTTGCATTTATTAGATTTGACTTTAGGAATGTGAATTTGCTGTGAGAATATGTTTATTAACTTGAGTAAAATAATTTACTGCATCTAAATAACTTGTACTTTTACATTAGGAAGCACCAACACAAAGGGACAATTTTATTACTTCCAATAAAAGTAATTTATATTTTGGCTAAGAAAATGAGATACTAGTATCACCAAATGACGTGATTTAGATCACACTTTAATCTGCTGTCCATTTTCAAAGGCAAGGAAGAAAAATCCTTCAAAAGGAAAATTTGTATCAAAACGGAATTTTGTTGTTGGTGTTCACTCAAATAGATACTGCTTTTGTGACATCACTTATTTTAGACAACAGTGTAGTAAGTGACACCATACTTCAATGATATCACAAAGAAAAAGTCACTCAGCAGACTGATCAGAACAAATATCTGCCTAGTTTAAAAAATAACATACTATGGATTGGATAAACTTCATATATTACAATAAAAAATCTTTTTATTTTGTTTAATTTGCAAATTCTCCATTTATCAAGAACGAGAGCAGAAAATTAAGACTATGTGCTGCATCAGTGGTTCAAACTCTGCAAGTGATGTACATAATGTATTTCTTTGTCCATAGAATATGAAAGAGCATACAATTTTATTCTTCAAAGTATCTAGTGTTTGAAAGGTTTTCTTGCACTCATTAAACTCTGGAACATTAATCTTTTTCATATAACAAGTATATATAATTGATGTTGTAAAACTATTTTACCTTTTTAATGGATGGATATAAATACGAAAAAAAATACCACAAAATAGTATTCAGCTTAACACAAGCCACACAGCATTTCATTCAAAGATGAAGATTTGTGTTTCCCAGCACTCAAGCTCCAACGGTAGCACAAATTTTCACTTTATAATGAAGAATAAAAAACCAATGACATAGTATATTAAGGCTTAGAGCCATGAGCTACGCTTTTTTGAAACATGACTCACAGTCATTGGGTCCACCTGGAAATAAGTAATCTAATTTTTGTTGTCTCCACTCAGCATTTAAAAGCAAAAATTAAAACTATTCTTATTTCAGATGAAAATCCCTGGTTAAAGAGTATAATATAAGAGTTACTAGAGTGTTGCTAAGATCGACAGAAGTTATGATGTAATTTATGAGAGCTTGATAAAAGTTGTTATTTCAGGGAATACTGACAGATCACAGTGACCTCTTAAATCAGCCTTCTCTGCAGTTAGAAAAGGAATAGCCTTTAGAGTTTTGTCATACTCATGTGGATGCAAGGAGGTAATATTCTGGAAGACTGACAGTTGACAAATAGATTACTGAAATTTGGAAAGCTGACAATATCTAATATTCCTGAGTGACTCTGTGTCTACTAAACTAATTACAATAATCACCTAGATTTACAGATGTGTAGCAACCTAGGATTTCTGGAAAATAAGCATTGAGCATGTATGAACGAACTGCTCTGTTCATGTGATATAAAGTTGATCTGTAAACACAGAATTACTCTGACATCTCTGTGATTCAGAATTCCTGCATATGAAATCAGTCATAGATTTACAGTTTTGGAAATTTGTCAAGAGAGCCTGGAAGACACATTTTGTCAGATAGACATTGAAGGATATTGTTATAGCAGTTAAATCTGAAATGACAATTTAGCTGATCAAAGTAATAGATCTGCACCAACTTACCACCTCACCAGAATGTCCTCACAGCGCAGTCAGTGACTGGAGGATTAAAAGTGTAAGACTCCTCAAGATTTCCCTGAAACAGAAAATCAAAGATGTTTTATTTGCTTTTGTATAGCAACATCAATAGATTTGGAAGGGTTCAAGAAATAGAAAAGTTAATACACTGATGATAAATAACTTCTGCAAACTGTTATCATTGAAAAGCAGCCAAACAAAGCAGAATTTCTAGAACAATTTAGAAGTGAAAGAGTATAAATCAGAAATAGTAATATACTATCACTTGATTGAAGTGCTTATGAAGCAGTTGTGTTCCAAACACATTGCCTTGATCAGTAACACTTCCTTTGCTTTGTCACTGTGCTAGACCAACTCTTTTTCAGTGCACTATTTTTAGTGCAAAAATATTGTTTCATAACTGAATTTATGGTATTAGCTTTTTAAGTGTACCAGATGTGTCACCAAAATCTGGAGTACTTGCATAGGCACTATTTAGCCTTATCAAGAGTGAAGTTGTCTCTTCACATATCACAAACCAGTGTCAACCTCTACCATATCAATACCCATTCAACTCATTTAGCTCTTTCTCACTAGAAGTCAGGCTTAAGAGTCTGTGAAAACCTCATGATCTTCAAGAAGGCCAAATGCTAGGTCCTGCAGCTTGGGTTGGGGAAATCTCAAGCATAAGTACAGGCTGGGTGAAGAATTAATTGAGAGGAGAAAGACTTGGGGGTGTTGGTTGATGAGAAGAAAAACACAACCCAGTAATGTGCACTCACAGCTCAGAAAGCCCACTACAGCCTGGACTTCATCAAAAACAGTGTGGCCAGCAGGTTGAGGGAGGTGATTCTTCCCCTCGGCTCTGCACTTGTGAGACCTCACCTGGAGTGCTGCATCCAAGTCTGGGGCCCCCAACAAAAGAAGATGTGGACCTGTTGGAACAAGTTACGAAGAGAGACACTAAGCTGGCCACAGGGCTGGAGCATCTCCCCTATGAAGACAGGCAGAGAGAGTTGGGGCTGCTAAGCCTGGAGAAGAAAAGTCTTACGGGAAAATTGCAGCACCTTGCAGTATTTGCAGGAGGCTTTCAAGAAGATTGGAGATGGACTTTTGATAACGGCATGTAGTAACAGGACAAGGGGGAATGATCTTAAGTTGAAGGAGAGTAGGTTTAGGTTAAGTATTAGGAAGGAATTTGTTGCCCAGAGAGGTTGTGGACTCCCCATCTGTGGAAGTATACAAGACCAGGCTGGATGGGGCTCTGTACAACCGGTCTAGTGGAAGGAACCCCACAGCAGCAGGGTTGGATCTAGAAGATCTTTAAGGTCCCTTCCAACCATAACCATTCTATGAGTCTATCATTCTGTGATCTTTCCTCTGAGGAAAGGTTAGGTGAGGTGGTACTCTTCAGTCTGGAGAGAAGGCGGCTCAAGGGGAAACTCATCAACATATACAAACAACTGAAGGGAAGATGTAAAGATGGAGTCAGGCTCTTTTCTTTGATGTCGAACGACATGATAAGAAGCAATGGGAATAAGGAAACACAGAAAAGTCTGTATGAATATCAGAAAACAGCTTTTTTACTGAAACTGAATAATGAAGCAGTTTGCCTAGAAATGGCCATGGAATATTCATTTTGGAAATATTGAAAAGCTATCTGGACAACCTGCTCTCAATAGCTCTGCTTGAGCAGGGAGATCGTCCCAGAATCAAACACTCTGTGATACTGTGTTATTTTATTCACAGCACTCATGAGTTTGTGTTTTATCCACACGTTTAGGCAGACTGAGATTGATAACCACCCTCCACTTTTTTATATATCTCACTGGTGATATTCAGAAATCGCAATATTTCTAAATAATTTAGGAAAGAATAAAAGTAAATAGCAATAAATGACTAATGATGATAAAGAATGTTTCACCATAAAAACTCTCTTCCCCTAACTTTAGGAGGCACTATTCTATTTTTGTTATAATACACTAAAAGTTTCAGTGATTTTTTTTTAATGCACTACATATGCAACACAAAGACAATTGTGGAAGATAGGTAGGTAGAGAACTTCATTATAAGCAAATGTTAAGTAGTATAAAATGCAAGGGGAACATAGGTTTGGAGCATCTATTTAATGTGACTTGCAGGGCCTTCAAATCTGGTGCAACATGATTGTATATGACAATGGACTAAGTCAATCATTTTGATGTCAGAAGCATTTGAACCTCTGCTTTATTTTCCACCGCCAGACTGAAACCAGAGTGTGTAGAAACACACATTTTTTTTTTTTTACTAAAGTTGCTTAATTAATGATCACATCATAGGAAGGCTGATTAGGCAATAAGAACTCATAAATGTGTCCTGAAAACTGGCGCACTATGCATTGTTCCTTTTTTATAAACACATATGCAAATATAAGATCCTTCCACTCTTTTATCAACTCCCTTTGTTACTCTAACATGTATTTTAGCTGTTTGTGTTGAATTTTCTTGGTTCAATTACATGGGTTTTCATCATTTGAAAATTATGAACCTGTCTAGCTCACTGAAAGACTTTTTTCATGTTCAGTATTTTCCCTCTCTGACAATACTACTATTTTTCTTCAATTTTTCCATTAAAAAAGCAGCAATTCCAACAAAAAAAGTAAAAATAATGCCTAAAATATATTCTTAATTTCAAATTTTTTAAGCACAAACACAACTCAGTTTAAATAGACTAATTTATTGTAATTTTCTTGAAGAGTTATAAACACATTCTGTGCGCATTTAAAAGAAAGAGGAATAAACACTTCGGAGTTCTAGTAGCAGGACAGAAGTCTGGTAAGGCTAACTTTTTCCTGCGTCTGGAGGGATGCATGCCTTTCACCTCTCCCTTCCCCTGCACTACTTTTTTCAATCTACCATTCCATGGCTCTTTTCTATTATTAATCAATTTCTTTTAATAATTTCATGGTCAGAGCTTATTCAGTTTTTGTCTCAATATCATTAAGGATATCAGCATATCAGCATAGCTATGAGCTTAAATCACAGATGACAAACCTCAAAAATTGACAAGATCAACATATCTGAATATCATAGGATAGCTCTGAAACTCATCTATTTATTTTCCTAAACTTGCAGACACCAAAGAATCTCTATTACTGGCTATTGTTTATTTAAAAGAGAAAAAACCCCATCCTTCCCATGAAGAGAATTGTAGGTTACATTGCTAAAGATATCAAGGGAATAATATTGCTATACAGCCCCACAGAATCAATAGGTTTGTACCTACTTCAAAATAAAATAACTTATGACTGTTAAATTTTTCACAAAAATACTCTTTCTCAAAAAAAATCTCTTGTGTCTCCAGAACCTTTATTCCCTGCCTTTAAGGATGAAATATATGAAAGCAGATGTCACAGTTCCCTAACCTTGTTTCTAAGTCTGTGTCACACAATGTTAAAAGCTCCGGAGAGAAAAGATATGCCAAGTGGCTGCCATCAGATTTTGGAGACAGGCAGTGCTGTTAGACTCTGTATGACCATGGCCAGGTGTCTCTCAGGTTTGTCACCAGTAAATGCAGATGACAGTCTTCTGCTATGTAACTAATATGCCATGTAAATAAACTCATTGAAGGATACTGTGAAAGCATGCGAATCTATGGGAATGAAAGTAACTCATTTGATTTTGACCTCATTAAGGCTAATTCTCTTGTGGTTGTCCTTTAGTCTTCTTCATAATCACTCTTGTATTGAAATGATGAAAATGCATATTCATTGTATTTAATGCCTTAGGTAGGCAAAACTAACAGCACAGAAAAGATAGATAGAATGTCCTTATGTCATGTTTTTCTGCCCTGTCCACTGTTACTCCCCTGACAGAGTCTGTGAGTCTAAAGAGCTCAGCAGTGATACTTATGAAACAAGAGTTTCATTTTCTGCAAGTTTACCTTTTTGATGGCAGTCTGATAAATGTTACACCTGCACAGGGAAAGGGGCAGAAGCATATGATTTGGTACTTTTCTGTTTACCATCACTAGATTGTAGCTTGTTTTTTTTTAAAAAAGACCTTCTCAGGTATTTTTAATTCACAGTCAGAGACAGACGAACATTCTTTAACAACTGAAAAGCCTATCAGGACAAGAGAGATTGCAGTCAAGGCCATTTTTTTTAAGGGAAACAGTGTGGTTGTATATGTGGATATGGCACAGGATAGAAGATAAGGTCCTACATGGACTCATGAACAAGAAGCCACTTCTGTGTCTAGAAAAGAAAGAAACACCTACACCCAACCCAAAAAGTAGTGAGAAGAGAAGGAAACTGACTTATAGTCGACTTGGTGCCAACAACCATCATGCTGGGTAGCCTAGTTCTGAGCACTTCATTTAGATGCTGGAAATAGTTGTCTCAGCATAGCACTGTGTGTAACATTAGCTGTCTTCAGGTTTAGGTCATTAAAAGTATGAAGAAAACCTCTAAAATGGAAGCAGTGAAAAAAAAAGAATATCAATTTCATGATAAGCAGGGTAGGGGAGCTAGAAATTGAATCTTCTACGGACTGGAGGTACTTAGTTTGATTTAGATTTAGAGTAAGAGAGAAGGCCCAATATTTCTATCATTTTACTAAAAATGTTTAAAGGGATGAAAGACTGCATAAAACTTTGGTTTATGCATAGAATTCTCCTTTTATTTTTCATAGAATTGAAAGCAGTTATTTTTATTTAGAATTTTTTTTGACAAAGAGATTATACTGTCAAAAATTGTTTTCTTATTAAGGACATGTTTTCCTTGCTGATACCATATCTGCCATCAGGAACATGTGATAGTCATTCTCAAGATGTATGAATACATTCTGTTTACTGGCATCCTTAGAAATATTATTAACTTCAAAGATGCAACATAAAGAGTGTGACAAATGTGTATTTCTCAAATGAAATTTAGAATAAAATATTCTTTATCTAACCATTTGCTTTAATTCAAGAAAGAACATCAAGATTATCTTTGGCTCTAAGTAGAAACATGAAAGATGAGACAAAATATACACGTCTCAAATTAAAACATAGACGTGTGAACAATTATATCAAAATCAGGTTTTTCCACATTCAGTAAAACTGAGACCTAACTTTGCTCAATCAATTTCCTTAGAGAACAAAACTATAAAGTCTTGCAAAAAAACAAGAGAAACCAGTGAAGAATTTTGGTCTAAAGCAGTCAGACAGCATTTCCGATCTCTAGAGATAGTGGTGTAGAAGTGCATGAAGGATAATTATATAAGGTGATTAAGGATTCGGTACCTTATCTGTTTTATGAGAGTAAAATGTCTTTTGCCCTTAGTTTCTGAATATTTTCCCTATCCCTCATTTATGATCAATCCTGGCCATTCAATGTGACCTGTGTATTTAGTTCAGAGAGCCAGTAGCAGATGATGAAGCTAAGAGAGGCCTATTCAGACCTCTCAGTTGCCTAATTTCATTTTCACAAACAGACTGAAACAGTCTCCCTCTTAACAGTATAGCACAAGCAGGCAGTCTTCCAGGAACGATTTTACAGCCAAGTAAATCAGTTTCTCATCCTGCAAAGTCATTCTCAGTAGTATTGCTATTAAGAGGTAGCACGATGAAGAATAATATCGAGAAACATGGCATTGCCCCAGTGGGAATGTAGCAGGAAGCAAAATAGAGGGATTTTAGGCCATTATTTGGGAGAGATTTAAGCTCTAGTAAACAGGACCCTGTAGAGACATAAAGGGAAAATGCGTTTAACCCTTTTCTACCCATTAGCATAGTATCAGTGCTGTTATACCTTGCATTTCACAAAAATTTGGCAATTTTGATTTCAATGCAAACCAAAGCAATAAAAAGAGCTCCTAAATCAGAAGAAAAAAAAAATTAGTAGGGCAGATAGTACCGATCTCCCCTATGAAAATAAATGTCAATAATACTTTATGCTAGCATTCGCTCTTCATGAGACAGAAGTTCCTGGTAGACTTATCACAGGCTGAGTTGAAATGAGTTGCCAGAGCGAAGTCAGGATATTGAGAGTTTGGGCAGCCCTTAAGGCCTGCCCAGTTGCAGCACCCTGCCCCTGCTGGGTTCACTGAGGTCCAGCCAGGGCCCTCCCCACCTCCAGTGCCCCAGCCCACACCTGTCCTGCCCATTCCCACATGGCACTGCTGCAGGACAGCCTGACTTTCCCACTGTCCTCTGGTAGGGGACTGCACTCCACAGGCACGCTCTGCCCAGCCTGTCATGTCTGCAGCTCCCAGATTGTCATCCCAGGGTGTTTCCACCCCGCAGCACCTTCCTGAGCCCCCAGCTGTGGGTGGAGGTTGGGTCCTAAGGCCCAGCCATGGTGAAAGGCTCCACAACTGAGCCGGGGGCTGCCCTGCAGTCCATCCAGCTGGGAGCCATGGGGCCAGAACTCAGAGCAGTGCTGGAATCCACAGACACCCTGAGGCCTTGCCCTATGGATGTGTCAGTGTTTGCCCCTGTGATTCCCCTAAAGCCAGCCGCAGTGGGACCTGTCCGAGGGCTTGGGGTTGTGCCCACAGTTACAGATGAGCTGATCATCTGGCTCAACTTCTTCTTGGTCTCTGTCACTGGGAGTCTCTGGGCTGACCCTTCTCTCTCTAACTCCCTGCTGCCTCAGGAGCCTCCTCTGGCCCCTCTGTTTCACCTGAGTTCCATAACCTGGCCCTGGTTTGTGTCACTTTTTCACAGACCCCTGCTCCCTCTCAGGCTCCAGGTCCCCCTCCAAAATGGAACAAATTGAATTTAAAAGTGTTTTTCTTTTTTGTTGATGTGGAACAAGTATTTCCTCCTTGCCAAAAACTTCACTTCCAAGACCCATTGAAAACACTTGGATTTTTCAATGTCTTTAAAAGTTAGATCGTGGTCTCACTTCTGCAATAACAAATGTACCTGAGTCTTTTTAGTTTGGGTCTTTCTGACGTTTGGAAAAATATTACATGATAGGGGGGCATTGACACCAACTTGTCTCTTAATTGTTCCATTATCAAACCACCATCAAATTAATTCCCATATTAACATCATTGTTTTACAAAGTGTCTAGTTTAATAGAGTCTCTAGTCTGTAAGCTTTCTCAGGCAAAAACTATTGACACACATTTGCTCAGAGTAGCAGGCACAGAAGGCATCACAGCAAAAATAACTATTTTATGTGAGCTATCTTGTTCCTTGGAGACAACTCTGATAGGATCAATACTCTGTATCTGAAATATAGCTAAAAGTTATTTTTTTATAAAATGCCCCAATCTTCTTAGTATAATTAAGAATTTAGTAAATAAAATGTATATACAAATTGTCTTCTGTTACTGCCCTATTTTTTTTCCATTTAAAAATATTTTGTTCCTATGGCTATTTTTGTTTTCAATGGCTTTTGTTTAAAACTTCTGCCATCATATTTTTTCCTTTATATATCTAATGAATGCAAATAGTACTCATCAGCATTTGGCATTTATTAAAATGGCATATTATCACACAGAAAGTGTTCAGCAATACCTACAAAATAGTAAGGGAAATCTGCTACTAATGGGTCAATTGATAAATGGGTCAACTGATACATCACCCCAAAGCTACAAAACAGGCATTAGTAAAATGAAGTAACAAAAAGGTAAAAATAAACAGTGAGAGGGGAGGAACCACAGCAAAAAACACTGAAAATTTTATCATTATTTCTTCTGGTCATGCACCAAGAATAACATATATAATATAACCTGGAACAGAACTGCAGTAAAATTTTCCTTTTTGTGCTATGATTCTGCTTTCTTTTTTAAACTTTTTTTAAAATTCTGTTCAGAGTTTTTTTCTGTCATTTCGGTAGTCTAAATAAAACATCTGACATACTACAGAAAATGTCAAGTATGTATCAGAAAGTTATGTTTTGTATAAAAAGAATTTTATATCTATTAAATGTACTACAGTTGTGCATTTCTCAAAAATCCAAGTATATTAATAGAATTCCCCACTGCAAAAATTCTTGATGAGTCTTTAAGAATTGAGTACCCTACTTTAAGTCCTTTAAGTGGTCATGTGGTCCAGCACTGGCTGAGTAAAGACAAAGTTCCCAAGACAAAAGAAAAGCCAAGCACTATTTTACTTATTCCTCTCTTCTCACATCATCTCACAACTGTGACATGTCTCTCCAACCCTTTTTGAAAATAACACTTTCCTACAGGCAATTGATACAGGGGATCTTAGACCACAAAAGTTTAAAATATGAGACAAAACCCCCTAACAACTACACAGTAATGCTCATGTTACAAAATGAGAAAATATTATTCTGTGGTTACTAGCATAACATTTCCTCTTCTATATCCATTCTACATACAACATAGCTAAGAAATTGTCAGCAGGTAATTGAAAGCTCTTTAACAGTACTTTTATAAAAATTCGTGTTTCCTAATGTAAGTCCTTTAAAAATATTTGGTTAAAAAGTGTAAAATCCTTTTAGGGTAAACAAAACCAAAAACTGTGTAGCAAATAAAATGCTTTCTAGTATTAACTGCTATGCTGAAATCTGGATTAAAGTTGCATTGTTTTAAGGTAAGCAAAATATTTTTTCTCTCTCATATTTATCACTAAAGAATCTCAGAATATGTTAGGATATTTTTAGACTTCTGCATTAGCTTTACTTACAAGTTCTTTAAAAACCAAACAACAATGAAGTTGATGGAAATTGAAGCATTATATATATACCCCTTTGATTATATATGCATTTTTGATCATGTTTCTTATGTATAACAAGAATTTAATTGTGATCAGCTACATCTGAATCCTAGAGTGGCTTATTCATGTACTAAGGTATAGTTAAATATACTTAAACAAGAAGTTCCACACAAGAGGGATTATTTGCATGATCAAGTCTATGCATAGCTGAATAAACTGTAGGATAGTGCCATAGGCAATTACTGTTTCAGCAGTTGACTGTATTTTTGTCAGCAGGAGAAAAGAGTCACTGTAACACTTTTTTAGACAGATTTAAAGTAAAATCAGTTCATTATTTATAGGAAGCTGAGGCATACGCTCAAGTTAATTGGTTTCTTTTAAAATATCCTATTTGACAGTATCCCTTGAAGAAGAAGACATTGTGATCTTCTGTGAATAGAGAAGAATGTCAGAGCAATATTCTCCTTTAGGGAGGCTGAGTGTATCCTGTCCAATACCACTTACACTACAAATGTGCGAAGTAAGAAGAATGACTAGGAATGACAAGTCCACAGCACAGAAATACTTACAGATGCTCAGTAAAAGCCAGAATAGCGTTAGATTCTTGCAGGTGTAAATGTAGTTTAACCAATGCAGTCTGTCACCAAAATGCAGATTTAACTACAACTTTAATCCATCTTCCTTTATCTGAATGATCAATATGGCAAACTAATTGTAATGTAACAGATGCCTCTTGTCTTGGTTGGTTTCAGACAACTTAGTGATACCAGTCACTTGGTCATCTGGAAAATTAAAACTGGAAAAGAATAGTCTGTGTAAGCAATTCAGCCATCAGCTGGAAAAAAGGTATTTCTTAACAGAATTTCTGCTTAATACACTTATATATTTTTAGTCATAGTTGGGGTAGGTGGAGAGTTGCTGCCATCTGCTGGAAGGATTCCTTTCCTGACTAAAATAACAGAAGTGAAAGGATTTTTTTTATCAGTAATAAACAAATAAAACTATTACCATTGCTGAAATTTAGATGCTTAACATCTGTGTAGCCGTCTAAGTGCTCATTATTCTAATGGCATCAAGAGCATAAAATTATGAAAATATGGACCTACATTTCCTTGTAATTCAATGTCTGAATGGGGGACTGCATAACAAATCTGTAGTCGTAAATATGAACTAGAGAGCATAAATCCTTCCAAAGTGGAGATAACAGAAGGTGCAAAATGAAAGGGAAATTAAAGACGAAGAGGTTCCTGCAGACAACCATTTGTTTGATTTTATAATATAAATTTCAATGTTACATTTTCATTCATCAGGATAAGGATAAATAAGGAAAAAAAATTTAAATCCCTATGCTGTGAATAGGTAGCAGGAACCTCACAGTGAATACCCATGTTTCTATAAGAGTTGGCAGTTTCAGAAAAGAAAAAAACCCAAACAAATAAAAAAAATCCAAAACACACTAATTTTGTCCACTTGCCAGGAGACTGCTGTTAGGTCCCAAAACACACATACTAGTTAGCACTGCAAAGACACATGGATGTTGTATGTCAGTAGTACCACGTAGCTTACAGGGCACTGGACAGTATGGAAGAACTTTTCTGTCTTTGTTCTCGGTTCTGTTCCAGCTATATATAGTCCCAAATTCAGACAACACTCAGTCCTTCTTGGCAGCTAAATGCCTTTAAATGTCAATTTTATATCAGCCTGTTGAGAATTTCAAGACAGTCAAGTTATATGTTGAATGATTCAGATGGAACTGTGACTTGGATACAAGTACATAGCCTCACAGATTTGGAGGTTTTAGCTAGACTACCTATAGGCATATAGACTCCACCAAAAAAGAGAGATTTCCTGGTTAGTCTCTATTGGCTACCTTGAGACTACTGGAACTCTATCAGTATTGTAAGTTCATTAGCCCATATTTACTTAGAAATAATGCACTGGGGAGGAAATTGCATGGCAGGAAGGAACAGAAATGAGACTAGCTAGGATGAGGAAATCAAGCCAGTTGAATCACTGGAATAATACAAATACAGAGTGGAGGATTGTGGTAAGAGGAACTATGATTACCTAATCAAATGATAGATTGATATCAGGCTACCATGCCTGAAATATTTGCTATCCCAAGAAAACTTACACCAAATTTTATTGTAATTTAAACTTCATGGTGAATCATTTATTTCCTCCTGGGCTGGGGGTTTACATTTCATATCTTTCAAATCTCATAACATTGGCTGTTACTAAGCTACAACTACCAGCCATTAAAGTCAGCCCTCTAGAATCAAAGGATTATTTATAGTGGCTGAACTCTAACTTTGTCTTTAGGTCCAGTGTTCATTACCATGGTACTAACAGCTTTACAGTGATAGACAGATGAGATATTCTGGGGGATCACTTTATAAATGTGCTCACAGAGGCACATTTCCACCCATTTTGTTGATTTATTCTGATGAGCAAGAGCAGTATGTTTTCTGTCTGGATGAGCTAGGTTCTGGAAAGTACAAAATTTGAAGATATTCTTCTGCAATTGGCACTTTCATATGTACCTGTTGAATTCACACCGTATTCTCATGTCTCCACAGGGCCACACTAGGTTTTTCTAGGTGTTATTTGGATAATTGCAAAGAAGAGCATTTCTGAAGAATTGGGGTTCATTCTAATGGGAAATGTAGGACAATACTGATCAAGGGGTATACCAGCTTCCTGAAGCAACTACACTGTGTGATAGTGTACTTGGGCTAACTAGAGAGAAAGACATGAAAAGCAGACATATGAAGATGCATGAGAAATTAGGTAAGGAGACCTCTGTGTAATCACTGTCATTCAAATTCCTACATTGAGGATAAGTCACTAACCTTTATTGTAACTATATATTTTCTGAAGTCTAGAAGACTTACTTTCGAAGAGATTAAATGTCAGAGGTACTCGGTTTCAAGATATACATAGATAAACATTATGCAAACATTTTGTCTAGAAATGTAAAAAAGATCAAGAGCTTTTGAAAAAACCTCTTCTCTGTAATTTTATGTAACAATGTAGTGAACCTATGACACGCCTTTGCAAGAAATTGAGAATCTACTCATTCTGAATAAAGTTGTTCCATGTAAATAAATGTGAAAAATGTGCAAGGCAGGTTCAATGTTTTACAGCATCAATAACTTGCTGCTTTGCAAAAGAACTTTGTATTTAACTCCTCAATCTATTTGCATGGTGCCCAGTCCTGTCAGAAGCCATATATGAATTAGAAAAACAGAAACACTCAGATTTTCTATACCCTCTGATCTTAGCCATCTTAATTTAATACTACTTAAGAGAAAAGGCAAGCTTCTTGAATTGCAAAAGCCACTAGTCTGTGCTGTTGTATAAGAATTCTGTATTACAGTTAATTCCTTAAAAATACAGTTGTAATCATTTTTATAAGCATGTTTTGTACTGTTAAACAATACCTACTAAACATATTGGGTAAGTTTTAGCTTTTACTGTCCCAGTATCTGCTATATCATGACAGTATTGAATTAGAAAGTATATCATATTCGAACCATCAAATTTGTTTTAATTTTATTTTGATATTTTACTAGAAGTAAAAAAATATATTAGGCTAACTGAGGTACTAAATCTTCAAGCTAGGTACTCTAACAATTCAAATATGCAATAGGAAGACTGCTTAATGATTAAGGATTAAGCTAAAGCTTCAAAAGGGTGTTAATGCCATTTAGAAATTGTCTTCCACTATAATACAGATGTTTTAAGGGACAGAGGGAAAAAACTCATCCAAAGGTTAAAATATTATTTACAGCCTTGTAGTAGTAACATATGAGTAAGAGATTTTTTTTGCTCTTATTTTGTGTCTTTTCACAAAATGTAAACTGCTTATTGCTACATTTTAGCAACAGATTTATAATGGAGAATAGAATATATTTTTGTTAATGTGACTTTTGGCTTTGCTCTTTCCTTTTATCCATATGAACTTATATTATCTGTATTAGAAAATAAGGTACAATTAAAAATATAAATGTGAAATAAATACCTTTCTTTCTGATTAAAAACATGAATTTTGCATTCTATCAGAAGGTAAATTCTTCTCTGATGATCCCTGTAAGCAACTTCACAGAAGGCATGGCCTTCAGCTCTTTTCGCTTATTGTCTCTGCAGATAATATCTTTATCAGAAGATAAAGATAATACTTTCCTGTTGCAAAGAAATTTATTTCTAGCATATAGCACACTATAACTATTTCCACTTCTCCTGTAAGTTACTTGTCTATGAAAAATTCTAAGTGTATAAATAAGGTATTTTACTTATGTTTTTAGCTTTCAAAGAACCAAAAGTATATATAACCTTTAAAATAGTAATCCTGGAATATATGTGTTCTCATCAGATCTTTGCAAATTCAGCAGGACAATTAGACTTCTTTGTCACATCATCATTTTGATCCCTTGTCAAAACAAAATATCACAGGAAGTATAAAATTCTGAACTGTCTATCCATTTAAATTTCATACCCTGTGCAATTCTCTTTTTTGTTTTTTTTCAGAAGTACAGGCATTCTTGTCACACAGATCCTTACCTTCAGAAGTTTAATAAACTCAAATTATAGGGAAGTAATCTAAAGCATTCGCAGGTAATAAGCAGATCAAATATTCATGAAAATGGGTAATTCAATTTTAAATATCCATGGACAGTTTGTTTCCATGGTTGTTTTACTACCCATACATTGCTGAATGTGACATGAGGAATGTTTAATGATTTTATAGCAGAAATCTGATTTTAAGTATCAGTGCAAACTTAACTTGAATATAATTTGGATACTATAAGTTATTTACAGCCTTATTCACGTGCTACACATATAGGAAGTGTATTTCCATTCAGAAAAATCTGAAATTAAACAATGTATGATTTTTTCTATGTGTTTATTTCTACATTATCATTATAGTTACCATGCACAGGAATAATTTGAAACATACTTATTATTAAAAAACTAAAATTATAGGTTTTAAGGTTTTGATTTATTCAGAGAGTCTAGCGGAACTGTCAAAAGCACAAATCTCAATCTTTCTCTTTCCCCGATTCAATTTTACAACAGGAATTCTCACACTCTATATATAGTCAAGTTCCAGACATCAAGGAGAAATGTCAGTGCATGGGGAATTTAACTACACAAGTGTCATTAACCTTAAAAGTGTCACGCTGGAAATATCCTCTATCTACTTTGAATTCATACATATATGCTCTAGTCACACACTTGTGGAAGACTCCGCTCCCAGGTTTGCAAGGCAGGATTCACACTCCTTCCTATCTGAAAAATCTATTGAAATGAATTTATTTTCTGAACCATAATCTGACATATTGATCTGAACACAAGTGTGTTCTTACAAATTTAGAGTATATGTCATTATTTTATAAAGATTTTAAAATATATATATTTTCATAATTCAATAGTTAAAATTACATACTCCATCAATTAGAATGCTATGTGCTCTAATTAAGCTAATTTGTTAATTTTATCAAGACTTAGTTGCAACTGTGACAAGAAATAAGCATACTGTTGTAACTCACTATGAGGAAAGACAAGCGAGCAACTGGAGTGGACCTGAAGCAGAGCAAAAAGGTAAAAGGAAAAGTTTTGCTTTTGTAGGAAGAATACCAGGTCTGCACACTGTATTTTTTGAAAGCTAAAATATTTTGCTCTCTTGGTTCATGCATTCTGACTTGCCTAGTCTCAAAAAGTAGTGAGGTCAGTCCTGGGGATTGACCAGTAAAGTAAAGAATACTTTTATTCTTGCCCTCAGTTTCACGTGCATGTGATCATGGCTTTACAGATATAAGGACTCTGAGATTATGGAAAAATGACAAACAACTGGTAAGAAGACGTCCACGAACTCAGTCCTTCACCATCAAATAACCTCTTTTATTTTATTTTGCCACATATGCAGGCTACATGTACTGGATTTGCATGGGAAGGTTTTTGATAATGGGAGGGCTATAAAGGTATCTTCTATAGGGAGCTGCCATGTCCAACAAAGCCAATGTCATCCAGGTTTGAGGTGGGACTCCCTCTTGATAACACAGAGCTCATCAACCATGACAGCAGTCCCACTGGGATAACAATTTTCAGAAAGGGAAAAAGCTGATGCACAGAAGCAGCAGTAAGAAAGAACTTGTACTTTCTTATGTGAGAGAAATAGCCTTACAGAACCAAGAACAATGTAGAAAGACAGGGAGTTAGTGCTCCAGGCAGAGATTCCCCTGCAGACCATGGTGAAGACCATGATGAGGGCAGCCTGTCTCTCAGCAGCCCATGGAGGTCTGTGGTGAAGGAGATACCCACCTGGAGCTCCTGGAGGATCTCATGATGGAGCAGATGGATGTGTCCAAAAGTATCCCATAGGAAGCCTGTGCTGAAGCAGGCTCTGGGCATGACCTGTGACCATATGGAGAGAGGAGCCCACACTGGAGCAGGTTTGCTGGCAGGACTTGTCACCCCACATGGGACCCACACTGATGCAACCTGCTCCTAAAGGACTGCCCACCAGGGAAGAGACCCATGCTGGAGCAGATCAAGTACTATAGATTGTAGGAAGGGCTCACATTCAGAAATTTCACAAAGGACTGTCTCCTGTGTGAAGGACCCCACACTGGAGTAGGCAAGAATGTGTGGAGGAAGGAGTGGCAGAGAAAAGGTGCGATGAACTGGCCACAACGCCCATTCCCTGTCCCTCTTGGGGGAAGGGGTAGAGAAATCAGAGTGAAGTTGAACCCAGGAAGAAGGGAGGGAAGATTTGGAGTTATTTCTCATTACCGTACTCTGATTTGATGGAAAATAAACTAAACTAATTTCCCCAAGGTCAAGTCGTTTTGACCATGACAAATATGAGTGATCTCTCCCTGTCTGTGTTTCAATTCGTAAGCATTTTGTTGTATATTCTCTCCCAAATACAGCTGAGAAGGGGAGTGACAGAGCAACTTTGGTGGGCACCTGTCATCTAGCCAGGGTCAACACACAATATACACCACCACCCTTTTGAGAGGGTTTGGATGATAGTTTTGCACACTTTTTGAAGGGCGTAAATGCCAGAGCTTCAACGTCTGTAATTGCATGGGAAACTCAACAGGTGTGAAGTTAGAGAATTTATAAGGGCTCAGAATAATGAGGTTTCAGATCCCTCAGTTTCCTGTGAAGCAAACCTCTGTACGAGGTCAGAACCTACAGTACTTTAGTGGAGCAAAGTAAGAATCAGTTATAGAACACCAATTCTGTTTGCTTTGGAGATCTGTGCATTCCTAAATGAAATGAAATTAAAGGCACGCTTCTAGTGATCTACTGTATGACAATAAAGTATTACATGCAAAATATGTCAAAAATACAAGCAGATTCCCCAAGCAGATTGTACTGTTACAGGTTTGCTACATGCTGGCCACATTTTCAGTCATGTGACAGTTACATATCAGGTATTTGAGATAGCAAAATTCATCAATTTAAGCCAATAGTCTTAATTTTAAGATATATGTCTGTAAAGACCAACAAAATTTCTGTAGAGACAGCCCTGACCATTGTCAATGCTAGTAATTATATGAACTATAATGCAGAGAGAATATGAATATATAAATACTGCATTAACTTCCATGAATTTTTGCACCAGTGTAACAAATTAGTTTTCTGTATTCAGCACCTGTAAAAGTGAGACTGACGGGAATTTTCTAATATTCCTTTAATAAAGACTAGCAATGTTACATTTCAGTTGCGTTTCTTAGGCATCAAACAGTTTAGAAACCAAAGAGCATATTCAGAGTGCCAGTAAGCAACCCTTCATCAACTGAATTTCTCTGGCTGACTCAGGTCCTTTTTTCCTCTCCAAGGCTTCTACTCAACTGCAGTAGGAGGCGGGGTCTTCAGAAATTTACATTTTATTCTATTATATATTTATCTTTAGTAGTGACTGTTGATGTTCAAGGCTTATGACTAGCAATGAGAAGTAATGAAAAGCATAATGCAATGGCATAATAAGGTGATCTGAAACTATCTGGATTTTTGTATCCTAAGGCACCATGCTGTGTTAGGTGCTGCCATTATGTATTGCTTTCTTCAGTTTTCTTACTCCAACCCTAAACTGCTAACTTCTCTAGGTATGATATTTGGCTAATACTAACTACTTTTTTTGTGCCTAACCCATCATATCATACGTAACCCTGCACACACACAAACACATTTTTTTGTATTCTGCTGCTAGTTTCCAGCTCTTGATGACTAATTGGTAATATTTAGCAGGGTTTTTTTAATATTTTCAAAATTAGTTGTATGCCTTTCACAATACTTCAAGAGTAGGGAAGTGGGAAAAAAAAAAAAAAAAGAGTTCAACTTGGGTAGATCAGAAAAATACATCCTTCCAGCTGTGGAAACAGCTCCCTGTTCAATGCCTAGAACAGGTGCAAAGCCGCAGTTGCATAGTTGGCAGTAATATACTGCAAACAACTTTTTTGTTATTTCAGCTCTATGCAGCACAATCAATTATGTCAATGTTACAATGTTCTCTGCTTTTTTTTTTTCCTTTTGTAAGAGAAACATTGCTTTCATTTTTCTGCACAGTTTAAATAAAATTTGGGCTAAGAAAGATCCTCAGCAGATAAAAACGGACCTTGCATTTGTGGCAAAAAAACTCTGTTGTGGATTTGGACCCTGCAGGGTAGATCAAGATTAAATTCTTCATCTATCATTAGTGTTCTCTTCTGTTATAGCTGTGTCTGCAGTGTAGAACTGATACAGCATTAAATGCTGAAGGCTTGGTAACATTAACAGAATTGGAGTCTGGTGGTTAACAACTCCTAAATCTCCTGCAATATTAATTCCTTTTCCCCTCCTTTATGCCTTTTTATCCATTTGTTCTAACTTCTTAAGCTATTGTTTTAACTGCTTTCCTTCTTTTAATCAGAGTGAAGTGAAAAGTGCTTGTCTTTTCTTACTAATATGTGTGATATGCCCAGAATACACAAGTTCTTTTAAGAAATCTACAAAGATTACTTTGTCAATAGAGAGAATATCCAGCACATACACTACAGCCAAAGAAAGCTTAATATAAAATGATTTACTTTGTGAAGAGAATAATGGAAGAGCACAAATAGCCATGATCACTTATTTTCTTAGTTAACACTCCCAGAATGATGATGTAATGTCAGTTGGAAGAGACTGGGAGGTCTGCAACCCAACCTCCTATTCATAGTAGGGTTGATCCTTAATTCAGAGAAATTTCCTCAGGGCTTGATCTGGCTGAAAACCTCAAAGAATGGAAATGATGGTACAATGCCTCTGGAGAACTTGTTCCACTGCTGGGCTGTCCTCCTGGAGAAAAGGCTTCTCCTTCTTTCCGGCCTGAGCTTTTCATGTTAAAGCTTGTTCCACTGCATTTCAACTTCCTACCACACACCACTGTGAAAAGCCCAACTGCATGTCTTCTTCCCCTTCCAGTGGTGCTGGGGATACTAGTGAGTACCCCTGAAGCCATCCTTTGTCTCAGCTGAACTAACCCTGGTCCCAAAGCCTTTTCTTACAAGGCAGTGGCTCCAGGTCTCATCATCCCAGTTGCATCCCCCTGAACACACTCCACTCTGTCCACGCCCTTCACATATTTTAGGGGCCAAAACTGAACTAAATATCCAGATATTGTCTAGTGAATGCAAAATAGAATAATATAATCTGTTCTCTTGATGCTGCTATTCATAAAGCCCAGTATATTTCTAGACTTTGCTGCTAGGGTGCTCTGTTGATTTTGTGTTATTGTACTACAGTTATAGTTTAAAAATATAAATGCCTTAATCTATTTGTTCCATTGCATTCTTTTCTTTCTCAAAAACAAATAACTCAGTTCTTGTGTTATACTGAGAAATTTTAATAACTTTCTGCACTGCCAGTGACACAGCAATTTTCTTTACCTCTTTCAAGGGACACTATACTGCTTCTACATCCCAAACTTCATAATCTGTCTCTAAATGTTGTTATAGTGATCTGCACTCTTCTATGCCAGTTGTACTATTTCAACTTCTATCTCCTTCACTGTTACAAAATCATTACTTTTTCCCATATAAGAACATTATAGGTACCTTGAACTATTTTCTAATTACATTATAGGTACACTGAACTATTTTCCAGTTATCTACAGGTTGCAAAGTTATGCCATAATTACTTCACTTCTGTTGTTATTTTTAATGTCAGTGGGGATTGTCTGTATGAAAAAAAACCCCAAAACAATCTTGTCATGTTTTGGTCCTTTGCCACTCAGTAAAATGATCCAAATCATTGACATAGCTTGTGGAAAAGAGCATGCAATTAAAAACAAAAAAGGTAAAATTTAGGAAGAAAATATAGTATAAACTTGTAGATTTACTAGAACAATGTATAAGGATACCACTTTGTGCTTTAAGCTGTAGAGAATATAAAGACAATTGAGATAAATTGTAAACCAGAGCTAACATGTACCTTATGTTTGTCTACAGTCAGGAGAAATACAGCTAATGCCTATTTTTCACAGAAATCAGATATTACTATGTTAAAAAAAAGGTCACATAAAAACTAAAACCAAAACCTGATTATTTAGAATCACAGAATCATAGAATATCCTGAGTTGGAAGAGACCTAACAGGATCATTGAATCCAACTCCTGGTTCTACACAGGGTACCCCAAGAATCACACCATGTGCCTCAGAGCATTGTCCAATCACTTCTTGAACTCTGTCAGGCTGGTGCTGTGAGCACTTCTCTGTTTCAGTGCCCAGACATCCTCTGGCTGAGGAATCTTTTTCTAATATCCAACCTAAACCTCTTGACTCAGCTTCATGCCATTTCCTCAGGTCCTGTGGGGTTACAAGAATAAAGACTTTGGTACTTGCCCCTCTGCTTCCCCTTGTGAGGATGTTCAAGGCTTCAGTGAGGTCTCCCCTCAGTTTCCTCTTCAGGTTATAGAAAGCAAGTACCTCAGCCACTGTTCACATGGCTTCCCCTCCAGACCCTGCACTAACTTCATGGCCCTCCTGTAGAAGCACTCTAATAGCTTAATGTCTTTCTAGTATTGTATTGCCCAAAACTGCACACACGACTCAAGGTGCAGAGCAGAGCGGGACAATCCCCTCCCTTGCCTGGCTGGAGATGCTGTGCCTGATGCACCCCAGGACACGCTGGGCCCTCCTGGCTGCCAGGGCACTGCTGACTCATTTTTAACTTTCTGTTGATCAGAATCCTCAGGTCCCTTTCCTCAGTATTGCCTGCCAGCCTCTCCTTCCCAAGTCTATGCACACAACCAGGTTGCCCAACCTAGATGTAGAATCCAGCACTTGCTGATTGGTGACTGACCATATCTCCAATTTGATGAGGTCTCTCTGCAGGGCATCTCTGGCCCCGAGGGAGTCGACAGCTGCTTCAATTTTAGTGTTGTTGGCAGACAGTATTACTACGAGTTCTGCATCCAATACCTAGCATTTATTCCAGAGAAGGTTCTGCTACCTAAATATTTAGGAATTTTAGAGCTATGTTCTACTAATGAGCACAGTATCCAAGCTACATTGCAGAGACAACACTAATGGTTAGTATATGATCCTTGATTCTGTTTATTGAAAGATAATGTTTCCCAAGAATACTTTGAACAATCACTTTAGAGCAAAATGTTCCACCTCATCATAGGTTCCACTGTTTTTTCTTTTCTTTTCTTCTGAAGAAAAAATTAGTTTTTATCACATGTACTGCAATCTTCTCTTTAGCTGTCATTTACAGAGTTTGAAACTGTTGCTTTCAACTGACATATAATCTTAAAAACTATTACAGGATTTCATCAAGAGAATTTGAATCAGTTGTATTTTTCCCCTTTTATTTGTTTTAACCAAAGCAAATAATTAACTTAAAATAGCAAAAATTTACCTTAAGATGTGTATAAATTCATCACTGTAGATCATAATGCTGTATCTCAAAGAAATTCCCCCTATGAATTCTCCTGAAACTGACAGTAAAATGTAAGCCAGCTCATGTCACAAACAGCCAGAAATGGTGATATATGTGAAAGAAAGTATGCTCATTAAATATTGGACAGATTCTCTGCACACTTCAGTATTATCAGAGGACACTCATAACTTTATTAAATACAAGAGTAAGAAAAACCCAAACATGCAACGGAATATTGATGATGTGAAAGTGTTTCAAGTGTGAGTGGACAAGACATCAGCATTGGAGATGAGCATGCTTTATTGTTTTATTACGTAGTTCTGTTTCTCCTAAATATTTTTAGCATCCATAATATTTTCATTTATACTTCAAATTATCTGTACCTGCCATAAAGTAACTATGAGCACTTTGTGTCAAAATATTCTCAAACTTTCTTTTTCTTAGGCTTATGAACTTAGAGTGCATATTGTTGAGAAGGGCTATTTTCAGAAAATTTCTATCTGTTATAAAGAAGAAAGTGCCCTGAGTCTTGGGATAATACAACAAGCAGAAAAATGTCATTTCATGAAAAAGTTATTGAAGAAAAGGTTAGTTATTTTGTCCTTAGTTGTTTAATAATCCCCTTGATCCAGTACATTGTTATGTGGGCAAGAGGATCTGTCCATTCAGATTAAATTTCAGGAGCCTTAAAATATTCTCAAGAAGCTTCATTTAAGCATTCACTTAGACTTTATTTGAGTCTACATTTAAACAAACCAACATGGAAATTGACTTGAGGGTGTGGATCTCAGAATTCAGTGGGTTTACTATAACACTTATTTAGCCCAAGATTCTTTTAAAAAGACATTTTGGTTTAATAAATATTAGCTAATGGTAGAGTCACTTAAAGAAAACTAATTAAGATATGTGATATTGCAAAATATAGTGAATTTCGGAGGATGTAGGGAAAAGTTCCTACTTCATTCAAGATTTATGAATATTGGCAAGGCAAAAAAAAGCATATTTTACCATCAACAATTACAGTTTTAAATAAATAATGGAAATTATTAATGAGAAATGCAAATTTCTTGCAATATTAGAGACAGTTTTACAGGCAGAACTAGCTGCTAATTTTTCGACATGTAAAGTGTTCACAAAGTGAAATGTCTTCCCTTGTCCTGAATCAGCTAAGCATTTTATTACCAACCACATATTTTAGATACATACATTTTGGGATAGTCTTTATAAGAAAAATATGGCTCAGGAACTACCCTATTAATTTTACTACTGATTTTTTTTTTCACATCTACCTAACATCTACCTATACATTTATACTCATGTACCTGCTTTTGGGAAGTATCCTAATAATCTAAAACCTCACAGCTCTTGCTAAAATCTGCCCATATTTTTTAGCTGTACTTTCCCCAATAATTCCTGATAAAACATGGATAATCTCAAACCGATTTTATTTACTTTCTACAGTTCATGGGAAAATATTAGTACTTTTACTAGAAGTTCATTTTAAAAGGATACATAGTTTCAAACACCTTAATCAGTTTTAACGGATCACTTGACAGATCATTTTTGGAATAAAATAAATGTATTTGTTTCAAAGACTCTGAATATCTTGGTTCATATATGGCAAGTAAGACTTGACTTCCTCTCAGCATTACTCTAGGCATTTGAGCAGGCAGATTTTTCTTGGTTTTACTGACACAAGTAGATAGGAATAGCATCTACTTTGTTTATAGCCCACTGATATCTTCATAGTTGAAGTGGGAAGAGTTGGGTCAGAAATTTTCAGCAAAAACACTATGTATCAATGGTTGGATACTCCCATAGAAGAATTTCCAAAAGAGCTAACTATTCTATAATGGCATCAATGGAAAGTTGTTGCTTATGAAGAAACTGTCACTGTTTGTTTCCTTTTCTGCTCTTACCTGAATATCAAATGTTTCCTGAACTCAAGACAACCCAAGCTGCTCATCCTCCCTAAGAAGTCACTGAAAAAATTCAAAGCTGTACATATTGAAAGGCTCTCTTTTTGTCTGTTCTGTACCCCAGGAAAGAAAAGAGCCTATTGTTCAATACAATGCCTAAAAAATCCAACAAAATTTTCACAATGTCTAGACATATTTCCATAATTTCCTGGGGTTTGAAATTTAGAGGGGTTTTTCTCCCCCAGTGTGCTTTGTGGTTACTCAGTAAAAGAGAATCTTCTTCTGCTACCATTTATAATCCATTCTGTACACACAATAGAACAGGTAACATGTCTTTAGTTCAAATCACAGCACTCAGCATTCCTACTGTTCCCACAGAAACAGACACAGATATACAGAATGCTTTCTATTTATACTCACCCAATAGTCATTTAATGCTTCGTGAAGATGCACATCCTCAGCAGTTTTACACATTAAACTCCCTCATAACCAATAGTCCCCACTATCCTTACTGCACTTTAGGTATTTAGGTCACAAAACAACTTGTGGCAATTTTTTGTAGGTCATTCCTCCCATACCTTTTGTTGATTCAGAATTGTGTTAAAACATAAAACACAAAATATCCCTAATCCCTTGGATGTACTCCTTTTACACATTCTTAATAAGAGTTTATTTTCCTTTATGAGAGTACTCTTCAATAAGACCTTGAAATGAACAAACCTATTTCGCAGCAGAACCTCCTCCCTTCTTCCTTGTTCATCAGCAACTACTCTCCTTACATTCCTGCTTTGTAAGAACACAAAAGACAAGCACAGAAAGTGAACAGAGCTGATAATGAGTATCCAGTTTGGGAGGAATGAGAGAAGAGGTGGGGAAGGGAGTTATAAATCCTTTTTTTGTGCCTGCTACTGGATTCTGACCCAATAAATCCAGGAAAAACACAATTCAGGATCAGAATAATGGTTGAAAAAGCTTATTTGCTTTCTTGTCTTGCTCTTTATCTATAGGATTTCCTGATTTAGCAGGCATTTTAGGGAACTTTGTTGCACAAAGTAGATTCTATGTGTGTTCTTCTGTGTATGCTAAGGATTGCAAGAGTGCTGAATAGATTTAAAAGCTGAGCAAAACTTTGACAGATCACTTCCAGCCATAAAAACAATTAGTCAAAAATTAACCTATTTATAATTCTATTGAGGTTTGAGAGTTTTGTTTCTACTAAATCAGAGGCAGCTATATAAAAGTGAGATAATAGGAAGTCAGGTATAGTGTTAACTGGAAAATCTGATATGACACTCTATCACTTAATAGGGTTTGATTCACCTTCATTTGCATAAAAGATTATTCACTTGAATTCTGCTTATAACAAAGTATGAACTGATAGAAATTGGCATTTAACAACAAATTCCTTCATGGGGAGGGACAGGGGAAGAAAAGGCAAAGATTTAGAAAAGGCAAAGATTTCCCTAAAATAATTTCCAGTGAGCAAATTATTTACAGCAGTAAATCTCATTTATTGATAAATGTTTCACTGAGTATAAAATCACACAATAAAGCATATGACTTTCATACCCTTGCAAAATTAGGACCTGGAATGGCAGCAATCTTGCTTGTTATACAATACTAAAATTTGAAAACAAAACAATATAAAAATAAAACAAAAGGAGAGCAATTAATAGAATTGCAGAATTACAGATGAGGTAACAAGGTATTGGACCTTAGTCTGCCTGGAATCTATTCATGCATTTCTCACTAAAATCTAAAGTATAGCTATGTCTTCTAAAAACTCACAAACTTAGTTCTTTATAATAATGAAGAAAAACAATTTCAGGGAAAATTATGGCATTTCTCTGAAGACTATTTACCTAACAGTCATGAAAACAAAATACTGGGAACATCACGATCCAGTTTAACATGTTTTCATCAAGATGACTATTCGTTCACAATTTTAACGTGAAGAAAAGAAGAGGCTTAAATAGATACAGCTGGTGTGAGGGGCTTTCATCTGAGTTTATATTTAAATGTGATCTGGGTAATCAAAGATTTCTCTACCTTGAAGACCTTATAATCTAATTCATGATAAAATGAGATGCAACATAGTACTTCATATTGAATTACTAGCTTGACGGAATAGGAGTGAAGCATAAAATCTAAAAAGGTGTTTAGTAATTTACAGCATGCTGAATTCCTTCATGGAGTTGATATATAAAATATCTGTATAACTAAACAAAAGCAGGCCAAAAGTCCCCCAATTTTTTCTTAGTTTATTTTCTCTTAATATAATACATTCTGCTTTTCAAACTTGTTTACATTACTGACAGTTATTGATAACATAATAGTAGTACTGATAATGAGCAGCTAAGCAAGAAAAAGCTGTGTCTGATCTCTAGGTCAATTTGCAAAGTGTCGTAGCTAGCATTGATATAACTGAAATTGTACACTGTAGTTTTTAGTCCAGCACCATGTTTTAACATTAGTTAACATTAGATGTATCTTTCCAGGATATCATAACTAGAGTTCTGTTCCTTGTATCAAAATAAGTTTAACTTTTAAAGATTTTCAATGGGGTTTTTTTATTAGTTTTGAAATGTATATTCTCTACAGCTGTGTGGATATGTAGAGAAAAATATACTGGTTTAACAAATAGTTAATGACTTTATATGTAAACTGCTACTGTTAAAAATAGATTTTTAATCACTGTAACATAAAAATACTTCAAAATAATTATAATTTAGGAACATTTTAAACTAGTAAGTTGGCACCATTTTTGGACAAAAAAAAAAGGGTTTATTTGAAGGAAGAAGTCAAAGATTATTTTATTTTTTAGAAATTTATTCACTTATCTTCCATAAAAAGTTACCTAACACCTCTACTGCAGTTTTGACTCCTTGTCCCATGCACGAAGATGTTTTCCAAGTAATGCAGTATTATAAGAATAGATTATTAATTCAAATTTTGTTTTGCTGCCAGCTGTGGTTAGCCTCTTCCAATATTGATGTTGTAGAGCACAGGGCCACAGAACAGTTAAGGCTGGAAGGGTTATCTTGTCCAACCTCCCTCCTCAAACAAGCTAATCTATAGAAAGCTGCCGAGGACCTTATCCAGGTAGCTTTTGGATACCTCAAAGTCTGGAGAGTTCACAACCTCTCTGTATACCCTGTGCCAGTGTTCAGTCACCCTAACAGGTAGAAAGTGTTTCCTGATGTTCAGATGGAAGGCCCTGTGTTTCAGTTAATGCCCATTGCTTCATGTCTCATCACTGGGCACCACTGAATGTTTGGGTGTTTGTATTTCCAAGATGGAGACTCCACAACCTCCCTGAGCAACCTATTCAGATGCTCAAACAACCCAAAGTGAAAAAAAAAACTTTGCATATCTGGACATGGTCCTGTGTTTCAGCCTAGGCCCATTGCCTCTTTTCTATTATTGGCCACCATCGAGAAGATCCTGGTTCTATTTTCTTTACACACTCCCTTCAGATAGTTTCACACACTGAACAGATTATCCTGAGTTTCCCCCTATTCCAAGCTGAACAGACTCTGTTCTGTAAGCCTTTCCTAATAGGAGATTTTCTCCAGCCCATAAATCATCTCTGTGGCCTTTTCTTGAATTCTCTCTAGTACATCCATATCTCTCTGATACTGAGGAACCCCAAAGTGGGGGTAAAATACTCTGGTATATAATGATCATGTGGCCCCACCATTAACAAATAAAAAGGAAGGATCATGACTCAATATGCTGATAATTCTCCTCCCAGACTAAGAAGCTATTGGTTATCTTGGTTTCAAGAGCACAGCGATTGCTCATGTTCAACTTGGATGACTCTGTAATCTTCTCTTCAAAATCATTTACCAGATGGATGAGCCAGTCTTATTCCTTTCCAGGTGCCAGTTTTAGCTCTTTCATAACTTCATTAGGTTGGTGTCAGCCTGTTTCTCCAGACTGTTGAGGTCCCTCTTCATGACAGCACAAATCTCTGATGTTTTAGTTACCCCTCCCAGTTCTGTGTCACCTGCAAAACTGCTGAGGCTACACTCAGTCCCATCCTCCAGACCATTAACAGGAATACAGAACAGGGTCTGACAGGATTAACCCCTGGTGTCCTACTTACCAGTCTCCAAGCAGATTTTGTTCCACTCACTAGCACACTGGCCTTGTCTATTCAGCTGATTTTCAAACCTTCTCACTGTCCACCTTCAACACACTTATCAACCACTTGTCTGTGAAGATGTCATGGGAGGGTGTGAATGGTACCTCCTGCTTCTGACCCCTGGTAATAATGTCACCATCATCTTGTAAAGAATTCCTACAAGAAACTGTCTGTCTCTTTACTGTCAGGCGACATGGAGTGTGTCAAAAGACATAGTGAAGTCTATGTAGACGTTATCCACTGTTCTCTCTTCAATTACCAAACCTGTCATTTCAACTTAGAAGGTTATCAAATTGGTCAAGCATAACTCCCTCTTGGTAAATTCCTACTGACTGCTACTGGTAGTTTTCTTCTTGGTCAATTGCCTGGAAACATTAGCTGATGCATTGCCTTTTCAGGGATGAAGGTGAGGCCTGTAGTTCCCTGGGTTCTTCTTTTTGCCTTTCTTGAAGATAGGAGAGACACTTCTTTCCTGCAGTCCTCAGACATCTCTCCTAGACACCAGAATCTTTTGAAGATAATCAAGAGAGGCTCTGCAATGGTATCAGGCGTGACTCATGGGCACAACTAATCAGGTTTCATATGTCCAGGCTGCTTAAATCTTCGGTAGCCTGATTCTCTTTCACCAATTATATGATTTTCCTACTTCAGATGTTGTGCTGGCTTCAGATATTTGGGATTTTTAAATACCAACCTCACTAGCAAGGGCAGTCACAAAAAGAGGCATTCAGTGCCCTCAGCCTGTTCTGTGTCCTGTTACAGCAAGTGGGACCTCATTCAGCAGTCGGACCATATTTTCGTTAGTTTTCATTTACCTGTGGAGATACTTAGAGATACCTCTCTTCTTGCCTTTGATATGCTTCATCAGATTCTGTTTCTACCTGCATATCTCCATGCTTAGACAGTGTCTTTATACTCCTACCAGGATGCATGTCCCTGTTTCCACATTTCCTCCCTTTTTATGTCCAAGTTTTGCAGGAGAACCTTGTTCTTACTAGCAGACCCCCAGATATTTTTTTCTTAACTTCCTGATTGTTGGGATAGACTGCTCTGAGCTTGCAGGACATGAATCTTGAACATCAACCATTTCTCTTGGGGCTTTCTTCCAACCAAAGCTTTATTTAATGGGATTATTTCAAGCTGAGCCTTGAAGCGGCCAATACCTGCTCTCTTGAAGTCACGATTGTAATTTCTTTTTGCTCTGCTTCTTCCTCTCAGGGTCCTGAACTCTATCATCTCATGGGAATGGTAATAAAGGCTGCCTTTGGCTTTCACCTTTCTAGTATCCTTCCTTGTGTGTGAGTATGAAGTCCAGCAGAGCACCTCTACACTTTGGTTCCTTTCCCACTTGAGGCAGGAAGTTGTCACTTCAGGAATGTACCGTGTGGTTTATGCCATGCTGTGTTGTATCCTGTTCCAGCAGATACTGGTGTGGCTGAAGTCTTCCATGAGGACCAGTACCTGTAATGGTGAGGATCCTTCTAGCTCTCTGTAGAAGGTCTCAGCTTTTCTTCCTGCTCAGGTGGTCTACAATAGATACCAATTATTACACTATTACCCAAAAGCTCTCTGTTGATTCATCATCCATTCCCAGGAAAAGCTCCATTCATTTCAGCTGCTCTATTACATAAAGGGCAGCTCTACCTCTTTGTCTTCCGTCTCTGTCCTTCCTAAAAAGCCTATATGCCTCAATTGAAGTACTCCAGTCATGTAAGTGGTTCTACTTCAACAGCACGATTCCAGCTAGATCAAAGTTTTGCAACTCTACACAGATCTCTAATTTACCATGTTTCTTCACCATCCTACACACATTGGTGTATAGGCACTTCACAGAGGCACCCCAGCATGCTAATTTCCCAGAAGGTGCTTAGGGGGAGGATTTCATACAGTGTTTTAAAAGTGAGTCATGGCATAAACAATAACTTTAGGAAAATTTTCCCAAAGTTATTTTGAAATAAACAGAATTTTAATTGGATAGACATATAGCATAAGACCTGATAACCATTTTTTCCAGGTAATTTCAAATTTTTTTACCGTATTCATATTTCAATTTCAGAAAGAACAGAAATTCTATCTGTAGATAAAAAAGAACTACCTTTTACCAGCAGATTTCAAATATTTACTGAACTAAGTCACCATATTAGTAGTAAGACCAATTTATATTACAACAGATTAATTTGTTACCAATTTTTTAACAAACAATGATTCCAACTTTTCCCTCTGTTTCCCATGAGTCACACAGCCATGTTATTTGTATAAAAATTATATTCCTAATTACTTTTGTCTCATGAAGAATTTATGTGGAAAACATAAAATAGCTACTCCTCATTATACATGAGCATTTAAGACTAAATTCTAGATACAAGCTCTATGAGCAAAATGTCCACTTAGGTCAGAAGAGTGAGCTTACAGAGTGATGGTCAAACGCTTATGAGCAGCAGAAGGAAAGATTTCTGTCTGCATGAGTCTTGGAGGTAACAACACTTGTCAACATTTCTTGGAATTTTTGCAAGGTAAGCTGTGAGAATGCACTGGAAGTAATAACACACTCCTGTCTCATATTTTGAGTTCTGAACTGGAGACATAGCTGAAGGGAGATACAACTTAACTTTTATCAATTTTTGTCAAATGTAAATACTCCTATGAAACAATAATAGAAAAGTTTTTTTTTTTTGTAAAAGGTAGTTTCACAAGGAAATACATTGGGACAACACTACTTTGAACCAATTTTTACACTTAGCATAAAGTATTCAAACAGATAGAAGCCTATCTTATAACTGGCTATTTATTTGCCTGTTCTCTTGTTAGACTAACTAGTTCAGACACTTTTTAGAATTTTACAAGCGAGTAGCAGAATGTTTAAGCATCAAGAGCTGATGACAGTAAACTGTGTGGTCACATAAACATATCAGAAGTGAAAGCTATCTTGAAAAATAACCTGGACATAGTGGAAGAAAGGGCTATCAAGAACTGTGCAAAGTCCAAATTTATTTTTTTAACAAAGCCAAATGCAATGTCCTGGGATGACATTACCAGAGAACACAGTCTAGACTAGAAAGTGTGTGACTGGGGAGAAGCCTTGCTGAAAGGAAGCTAGGGTTCCTGGTGGACAGCAACCTGAACAGCAGTCAACTAAGGCAAATTGGATCCTGTTTTGCATCTCCAGGGGCATTACTAGCAAAGACAGAGACATGATCATTCCACTCAATGCTTGTCAGGCCATGCCTGGAGTACTGTGTTCAATATTCTCATCCCCACAGTTCAAGAAAAATGTAGACAGACAAGAGCAGCTCCAAAAGAGGACCACAGAAATGATCAATGGCTGGAGAATCTGCCCTATGAGGAAAGACTAAAGGTTTTTCCTCCCTGGAGAAGAGAAAACTCAAGAGAAAACTGATCACAGCATTCCAGTGCTTAGAGTGTGGCTACAAAAACATTAGAATTGTGTAAATATCGACGATGATAATTAGCAGTTGTTAGGGAACAACAACAAAAACCAGTGTATATTTATTCTCCAGTTTAAGTTACCATTTGCAAACCAGTTTGCTGTGTAACATATGGCATACTCCAGCATAAGAGTAAAGTAAAAGAAACCAGGATGGTTTAGTTCCAAGTTACCTGCAGAGAAATTATATATGTTGCAAACCAATTATGTAGTGCACCTGACTCAGTGCATCACGACTCGGTCTGATAAAACTTACTGATTCAGCTACAGCTTAGTACTAAGTGTTAAGCAAACATGCAGACCATGTATATCCCAATGTGGAGATCAAGTTAATAATTACTCTATGCCTCAGAACCCTGAAGGAAGAAGGTAGACAAATGGATTGGAAAATTCAGACTGGTTGAATCTTAGAGGTCTTTTCCAACTTTAATCAATCTACAATTCTATAAGGATATGACAGACCTGTCACTGAACAGTGCTGATAATTCCTGAGCTGACACATGTATCATACTCCATGCATTATTCAGGATTCTTGCCTCTCCCCACATTTTTTTTCATTATTCTGGGCATGAGATTCTGCTTGACTTCAGTCAAGGGAGTTTATAATATTTCATACTATACCAGAAAAAAATAAATCCATTCAAGGAAAACCTGACTTTTGACTTCTATAATAGAATGAATATATCAAGATAAAAAGATACCTTAATATAATTTAAAATTTCCGATATTAGTCATTCTTCTCAAATTATAGGAGATACCTATAACCACGTTTGGTTTACATAAAACAAGAATTTGCATAGCTGATTTCTCAACAGAACTTCAGTAAGAAATTAAAATAATGGGTCTTATTGCAGCAGACTGCTGTGATGACAGCTAATTTTCAACACTTGAGAATTTAAAAAATATTTTGACTACTAGCAGTGAAAGCTTTCAAGTCAATTTCACTTCCACAAAAAGTATAACAATTTTTTATTATGCATTCATTATCACGGACATTTAGGCTTGCTATTAGGAAGAAATTCTTTACACAGGGTAAAGAATAAGGGTGGTGAGATACTGAAACAGATTGCCCAGAGAAGTATGAATGTCCCAGGCCTGGAATTGTTCAAAATCAGGCTGGATAAGGCCTTGAGCAGCCTTGTCTAGTGGGAGGTGTCCCTGCTCATGGCAAAAGGGTTGGGACTAGATAAGTTTTAAGGTTCCTTCCAACCCTTGACTTTCTATGATTCTATGACTTCTTCACATGAAGAGGAATAAGCAAGCCTGATTTATTTAGAAGTACTTTTGGGTTTTTAAAATGCTATGCCTTACCTCTATCTTTACTTCAATGTTAAAACACAATAATGAGTTTATATTCAAATATTCACATTAAATAGGGAAGGACTAGTAAAATTTCTGAGTAAATACGTACATACTTTATTTGGTGTGAACACATACCACATACAATCCAAGACACTGTAATTTTCATCACACAAATAGTTCACTTGATTTCAAGGCCTACACCAAAAAGTTAAGGCTGATCTTAAAGTTCTACCAAAGCTCAGACTTACTGATTATCCCTTTTATTAAGTTCTTCACTCCTTGTAACAATCCAGCTCAATACTGCATTGAGAAGTCAGGCCACATTTCAGGCACTAAGTCAGTCTCCAACATCAATCTCTTGCTAAGTCAGTTGCATACCTGCCATACATCTTCCTACGACCATCCTTACCTGCATGTATGTGGAACTCCGATGCATATAAAATGCTTACTGATAGAAAGTTAGTTCTCATTTCCCATTTCCTGACTTTCAACTCATTGTTGCCCTCCTTAGTGGTAGTTGAAGGAAATTACTTCAGATTAGATATTCAGTTCTGTTTAGTAATATCTAGTATTAACTCTGTTTCAGTATTTAGCTTAGCAATTAATGATTTTGACGGTTTTGTTTAGCAGTTGACTGCATTTATAAATATGTTTGCCACTAGAACATGTCAAGCCAGATCTTCTGCATATTGTAAGTCTGAGACCTTCTATTACAATTTCCCTAATATGGAAAAAAATTATATTCTGTTACATTTTAGAAGCATGAAGTCTAAAGTATTAATTCACCACACTTCTTAAAGTCACAAAAAATGTATGTCTTCAAACATGAAAAATGTTTTATCAAAATCCTACAGGAACGTGCTGATGTCTTAAATTAATTCCTCTTCCCTTCAAGCTGAGAATCAAAAAAATTTAGTTATCAACAATCATGCCAAATTTTTGTTTTTCAATTTGGTAAAATTGGAGATTTCTCATTCTTTTTTTCGTTCTGAGATCAAAGCATACCTCAGATATAACTGTCATTCTTATGCAAGTAATAGGTGTAGTTGACAATAGATCAGACTTGTTTTGGATATTGGGTCCTAGATGTATACAACTTGACTACCGAGAACTATATTTGAATTAAAATTCCATTTTTAAAGAGAGTATGTATTTGTTTATTGATGACATACACAGTGATGCATCCAACCTAGAAATCAATATTAGTTTTGTCTGTTTAAAGTTACAGTAATGGGAACAGAATCAATAGGCTCTGACTGGTATGAGATCATGTTTCACCACTAATAGATGCCTAAGTGAGGACTTACATAAAAAGTTACAACTGTGAGAATGATTTATCTGAAATTCTTATTGGCACATTTTCCAGTCATTTATGACAAATTGTGAGCATGTCTAAATTACACCTTCATATCATACAATAAAATGCTTTAGAGCAATATAAGCTATTTTAAAAAATAACCACTTGAAGTCCTTGCATGCCTCACTACTACCATTCATGGGAGTATTTCCAGAGGGTTAAAAAAACTGTTCTCTTCCAAATATGTATGACTAGGAAAAGTACCATTCAGGTATTCTTCTGAAAACTTATTATAATCTGTCAATATATGCTACAGCCTAAGGTTACACTTGATAAGATTTTCTTTGCAAGAGAATATAAAAACAAATTTTTCACAAAAACAAAATTCAAGGAAGCATTGATATTGATAGGTGAAGTAGGGGTCAATATTGAAAATTTGAATTTAGTAATACGTAATTATATCTGTTTTATTATAGTATAATTACTATATTATATTATACTATTATTACTATATTAAATTTGAACTTGAAAAAAAAAGCAGAGTGAGTCAATATTCTGGTAGGTCTTCCCAAAAGCTGGTAGAAGTAGAACATGTATGTACTCAGGAATATAAGTCTTAATGACTGTGATTTCAAATGCAAAAATTAATTGGACAGCATAGAACAATGTCAAATCCAAATGGAGAAATAAATTAGGAGAAAAAATATGAACTGAAACAAAACAACTTAGGCCACCAATGGACCTTTGGGTCAAACAGTCAGTCCCCTAGAACAAAAAGCAACCACAAAATAGAATAATTGAGAAAATAGTTATCATCGTAGCCCCAAGATGGGGTCTGGATTGCACGATCTTTTTTTAGAATACTGTTCCAGAATTTTACCAAGTTTCCTTTATCAAATATTTATCACATTTTTCAAATGACCTGGACAAAGGCATCAAATGCACCCTCAGCAAGTTTGCTGGTGACACTAAACTGGATGTATTGGCAGATGCCTGTGAAGGCTGTGCTGCCATTCTGTGGGACCTTGATAGGCTGGAGAGTTGGGCAGAGGAAAACCTAATGAGGTTCAAAAAGGGCAAGTGTTGGGTCCTGCACCAGGGGAGGAATAACTCCAAGTGCCAGCACAGGCTGGGAGCTGACATCCTACAGAGCAGCTCTGCAGAGCAGGATGTGGGAGTCTTGGTGGATCACAAGTGGTCCATGAACTGGCCGTGCCCTAGAGGTCAGGAGGGTCAGAGGTATCCAGGGGTGCACTGGGAAGAGGGAAGTGATCCTTCCCCTGTATTGGGGGAGGATGTAGCCCTCTAGTGAGGTTATTTCTGGAGAGCTGGAGTTCTGGGCTCCTCAGTACAAGAAAGTCTAGGAGCAACTGGTCCAGTGAAGGGACACAAGGATGATTAGGGGTCTGGAGCATCTCTCTTATGAGGATAGATTGTTTAGTCTAGAGAAGAGAAGACTGAGAGGAGATCACATTAATGCTTATAAATATCTCAAAGGTGGATGTCAAGAGGAAGGTGCCAGGCTCTTTTCAGTGGTATCCAGCTACAGGACGAGTAGCAGTGGCCATAAACTAAAATACAACAGGTTCCATCTTAACAATGGGAAGAACTTCTTTACATGGAGAGTACCAGAACAGGATGCCCAGGGAGGTCGTGGAGTACTCCCCTCTGGAGATATTTAAAACCCATCTGGATGAATTCCTGTGTAACACACTTTAGGTGATCCTGCTTTGCAGTAGGGTTAGATTTATATCTGCAGAGGTGTCTTCCAAACAGCTATGTGATTCTGTGATTCTTTTTATTTCTATGCAAAATCATGGACAATATTTTTCTTCCCACAGTAACAGTGTCTTATTGTTTAAATTGATTCTTTTTCTCCATTTAATATTTATATGTACTTCACCCTTTCTCTGTAGTATTCCACTCTCTCTTCCCCACACCTAGAAAGAAATTATGTCTTAATTACTTTCAGTTTTTGTGTTAGAGTTCTAACTACATAGATATTTTCTATTTTTTTTTAAATGAGCAAAACTGAAAGTCTATGTCTATATTCATTCTGTTTTGAATTCTTAATTTTTCATATTATGGTCATGTAATTTTCATAAAAGCTTTTCTCACAGATTGTATTATCCTAGGAAATGACACCAGGGATTCCTAGGGTTACTCAGTACTTCAGCAATACAGCCAACAGGAAGCATTTTATCAATTATTTTACATGATTTATTTTATAAGATAGCAGAATGCTTTTATATTGATATGGTTATTTACTGTTCTGTTGAGAGATTAATCAGTACAAAAATTAGTTCATTCTCTACATATTTTGTTCCCCCAAAAATAATCAATGAGTTTTGTTTATGCAGCAAAAGCCCTGAAAACTCAAAAGTTTCCATGACGGAGGAAACTCATCCTCCAGAGAGCTCTTTTTATAGGATACAGGAGCCATAAAGTCAGACCCAACATTAAAATATGCATTTAAAGCAGAAAAAATAATCTTGTTAAGAAGAAGTCTTAATTATGATAAAAACAGCACATGCTTTGAAGATCTATATAACTGATCTAACCTTTAAAAACCAGCACTGATTTATCTCTCCACCATTACATTTAATAATGAATCTCTCAGAAAAATGTGCATCTTTTTAAAAAGATACACAAAGGGCCATACGTGCTTACCTTATGTGACTACCACCATTGATTTAATGACATCACTTGTGGAAATAAAATGAATAGGACTGCAGTTTCTATATATAAATGCTGAGCATTTATTTTTTAGAGATAGAACTGGTTTAAGATGCACTATAATGATGGAAATACATATATATATTCAAAGAAAGAGTACTGACCTACTATCTGCACTTTTCACAAGCTATTTTCAGCACTTTTGCACATTTACATTTTATAAGCAGGAAAGGAACATTTCTCTACATTGCTTTATAAAAAATAAGGGCTGACTTTAGTTTCTGTCTATGCAGAAGCGTGCTTCACTGAATAATATTTCAAAGCTTGTCTTTTGGCTTGTGGCAAGGACATGGCTTAGGTCAAACTGCTTTTTTGGGGGGGCTGATTAGTAAAGCAGTATCAGTTTAAAAAGCAAGGTTAGAAGCAGTTCACTCTCTTGTAAAGCTCAGAAATCCTCACACAGGCCTTACAAACACATATATATCCCTAATGTGCAAATCCATACTAAGGAGAAGAAACAAGGTGATGTTTCCCCAGTTAATAATATTTAGATGTTCCTTACAAAGGTTTACATGCCTTCAGCATATTTCCATTGAAAAATATATTGTTGCAAATAATGTATTTTTATCAAGTATGCTAATATTTTGGGGATTTCTTGCACAGTCATTTAAGTAATCTTAACATTGTTATGGTCTGTTTCATATTATATTAGTTCTTTACACTGCTTACCTGCAAGCTCATGTTATTTGACTAAGTGAAACCTCAGGCAGCAATGTGACTGGACTAAAATCCAATAGGAAAATCACTGTAATCATAGGTCCACTGAGGTCAAAGATAGCCCACACACAGCAGAGGAATGGGAGAGGCTACAGAAGTATCACAGCAGCAGGTGATTATCTTCAATTCAGGTGCTGATATATTTATCATCAACTAACACAAAGCCCATATGTAAATAGCATGATATAAGGAATAACTCTAGAGACAATCGAAGTTTAAATTCTGAATATGTTTTTTAAAAGCACATAAACCAAAAGCAAACTAACAGCATAAATCAATGAAACAATAAATTAAATGAAACAATCAATTAAGTGTGCAAAGGCAGCAGATAAAAATGGGTTATCTAGTAGCTGACAACCAACAGTCATAAAAACTCTACTGTACTTAAATGTAGGTCATAATAAATGAAAAGAGAAAAATAAAGCTAAAATCACCAAACTAGAAAACTTAAGAGAATTAAGAAAAGTACAAACAGTCCTTGGTAGCAGTGCTACCATTTCTTGAGTCAGATATAGCAAAAATTCATTGTGGAGCTTAGCTGAAAATTAATATGAAACTAATTAAGAGTATCATTGAAAGACTAAAACCAAGTAAGAAAGATAACATTAATTTTCATACAAGATATGTAATGTAAACAGAATGCTAGTAAAAAACTTGGTAAGATATATCAAAATGAAAAGTAGGATTATTATAGCATGTTAAGTAAAAAAACCGAAGCAGAAGTGGATATAGCACTACAGATAAATATGAAAATTATGTCTAAATTTAAACATAAATATGAAATTTTAATACAGCTATTAGTGAGAAAGACTAGACTTCTGAACTTCTTTACAGTCAGATTAGTATGGAGAAGAAGCCAATGAACCCTGAATTAAGTTAACTGCAAGATGACAAAGATATCACTTTGTCATATTATTTATATCTGCATACATGTTTAAGATTATCCTGCAACCCTGAGGAATCAGAAAGTAATTTAAACAAAGGTATTAATTTTAAACATCATTCATACTTGCTTATTTTCAGAGACAGGTGTGATGTTCAGCCTCTTATTGGATTTATCCATAAGCATTCCACATCCCAATATATCTCTGACTCTCAAATTTTAATCACATAAACTGGACAAAACATTCATCAAATGTATTCCTAATATGTTTCCACATAGCCAAAACTTTGTATTCCGGGGTGATGACATAAAATCTGAGAAAATGGATCCTTAAACAGCCATTTTTCTGGTTAAAATATTTTAATATCTAAAAGAAATACAACAAATCAGGGATTCCTTGATAGAGCTGTTAGATGCAAGAAAAAGGAAATGTTTCTATAGAGTCAGTTTATTATGCACAGTTTACATAATGTTTTAAAGGAAATAAAATTAGCATTTCAGAATAAATTATTTTTAAAATGATAATATAAATTAATCCTCAGAGCAGAAGTGGATCTGCAGTTATTGGTGTCCTTTATTCCTCCTTTGGGAGGAACTATACTATTGTCAGACAAAAAATCAGCCAAAATAATTCTATTTCTCTTTAGAAGCAATGGATGGATTAATATAGACTATACAGTTCTGATATAAAAGCTGTACACTCTTTCTCTCCCTTAAAAAGGAGAGGAGGAATCTCTATATTTTTCAAATATGAAAGAGAATTCAGGTAGACACAGAGAGTTAAAAAATAAAAAGAAAAGGTAAGTATTTAAAAAACACTTGGCCTACTGTCAAAATATAGACAAGAATTAAACAAAGAGGTAAAAAAAGAGATTGTGGAATATGTTAACAATGCAATAAAAAATTAAGATGAAAGGTTATTAAGAAAAGCACAGACTCTTCCTGAAAAAGTGGGGAAAAAATAAGGTATTGCATTCAATTTTTAACCCAAAAAGCAGAGAAATATAATGAGCAATTTATCCTCACACTGCAGCACAGTTCAAAATTGCTGTAGGAAAAATCCCTTTTATAAGACCTCCTGTTCACTCAGAATTTTAAGGGGTTTGTTTAGGGTTTTTTTTAATTCTTAGTTTTAAAATTTTCTTAATAGAAATAGGTCTTATCTATATTTTTTTTTAATTTATATTTCTATTTAGAACCATCCCCCTCCCTTTTTTTTTTGCTATGCTGGTTGCAGAAGTGTCAGTCTTTATTTTTCTCTAAAATTACTCCAGCTATTCATATTGCATGGTTTTAAGAATGTCTAATGTCCTGCCCGTTGCAGCTGAGAAATGCCATGGCATACTACTTTCGTCAAAATTAAAAAGAGAACTGTCAGGTTGGTATTCCGTTGTCCTGGAAAACTCATTCTCATTTGAGCCATTTTTCATACCAGACATAACGCTGAAAACTATGTATCTATGTACAGAAAAACATATATTTAGAGCAGAAAGGCTAGCAGGTTATTTGCTGCCTGTTATTTGGCAGCAAATAACCTGAAGAGAGACGCATTTTCAGTGAGGTGTTGTGTGTGAAAGTACATGTCACAGTCAGATCTTCCATACCTGGCTGCAAGTACAACAGAAGAAAAAGTCTGTCACTAACTGGGAGGCAGGCTGGCAAAGTAAATCAAATCTATCTGAACCTGTAGCGACAGAAGATCTGTAAAACAGCCCCCAAGAGGCATGACTCTGAACACATTCACAGCAGATAGAACAGGTTGAGCTTGAAATAACCATAAGAAACAGAACTAAAATCAGGTCTGTAGCATCTATTAGGCAACTTTCCTACAGTTAGTGCTATTCGCAGGGTAATCTGTATGTGCAGAAGAATTATACTGGGAAATAAAGGAAGATGAAAACATATACATCTGTTTTGTTTTAAAATAAGAAACAAAGAATTATTGTTCTCGATACTAGAAAAATTACTCTCAAATTCTTGTACAAAAGCATTGTACTGTTCTGGGAACCTTTAAAATAGTTTAGCAGTCCAATGCTGATCTAATAAGGACAAGGATAATTGGCTACCACCTGGTTCACATGAATAATCCTATCGATTTCAGTAGAGCTACTTGCATGAGTAGGCCAATTATAATCTTGTTCTTACTTTGCATTCACATACCATCCCTCTTGAGTCTTGTAATAATTTCTGAAGCTCTCAAAAATTTGTCTCCAGCTACTTCTTTTTAATATTATCTCAAGGTTCATATTCTCTATCTTCAGATTATCCATATCTTTTTCCTGAAACTACATTAAAAATCTCTGATAAGAAGGTAACCATAACCAAATAATGCATGCATGAATACCAAGACAGTAAAGTTATTAATCTAGAAAAACTAAATATATTATATTACTTTTTAGGATAACACACTTTTATTCTTAAACACGTGAGTTCTATGTCCTACCATTACAGCTCAGTCAGTTTACTGTACATGAAACCTTGCAGTTTAGATACTGTGTCTGTAATTTTCTTGCTACTGATTTTAGCACTGCTTATTCAAGTCATAACACAAATTGTTTTATTTAAAAACAATAACGTGGTACACAATGTACATGAACAATGTCTTCCTTCTTCAGTCAGCAGATGACTTCCCCTCATTTAAAAAAAATGTCTAGGAAGGCATATAATCTTAAAAAATGAGACTTTTAAGCTGTTCTACATTATGCATACAGTTATGCAAAATGATTTTTTTCTGAAATAATATTATTGCAATAGCTATCAACGAAGCAATTAGGTTCTTATTGCAGTGTTACCAACTTTTTGTTTAATATTACAAAATTGCATTGTTATGTCTCCAACACAAATTTTACATTTTTACATTCTTGAACTATAACAATGCTGTGAAGATGCTGATATGCATTTTTTGAACAGTGCTTAATGGGTAAGAAAGAAAGTCACTGCAATTGTCTCATGTTTAAAGTCTGGACATCTGTGCTCTTGTTTCCTCACTTGTTAGCTATGTAGGAAAGCATTAAATTCTGAATCAAGGTGAACTGGTGGAGCACAGGTATGCCTGGTGAAGAACATGGTGAGGTTTTTACATACAAGCAAAACTCCTACTAATATGTGCAGACTTTTTGATGTGCAAACTAATTGCCACATCCTACATTGTCACTAGTTTTATTCAGAGACTATTATACAGTATTAAATTGCATTAACATGATTGAAAGCTTAAAGACTGATTTAAGATAAACATATAATAAACAAGATTACATGTCCTTATTTTTCTTTGCAATGAATCAGAATTTATTTTTTGTGATTTGAAGAATTTATATCACCCCTTAGGAATGAATTTATGAGCAAAGAGAACTTTACAGCAGAACTCTCTTTTACAATCCTTCACTGAAAATAACAGCAAAATATTGACAATAAAGTGTTATAGGACTGCGTTTTGCATTCTGGAATTTTAAATTTAAAACAGAATTCCATAGCTGATGTATCTTCTGTTCTTGGGTGAACAGTTAACAAAAACCAGATAAGTGCATAGAGGATTCCTAATTTTTGTAGTACCTATGCAAGGGAGCACTCTCTGATTTTGATCAGGTTGCACCAATCTTTCAGGTAAAACAAGAATATGAATTCACAGTTGTAGATACTCAAAAGTGCCTATCATCCTTCAATCGATTTATGTTCCTATGAACACATACATAACAAAACACTAAAAATGAAACTTCTGAGTCCATTGAAATTTGCAGTAATTTCTGATGTCAAGTCTAGCAGACCTACCATTTTATCTATAAATATCAGATGCTTAAGATAGAAAAATAAAAACAAGAGAGAAAAAATAGTGTAGGATATTCCACAGGCTTTTGCCTACACATAATGGACTTCCCTAGTGATGAGTTAATATTCTGATATACACGGAAAACTTTACATAGCAATTATATGTTCAATTTGCATTATACGTTATGTATGAACAAGGAATCTAGTAGTACCTATCTTTCTCCCTTTTTTCTTACATGATTTTAAAAGCAACAAGTGGGGAAGAAACTTTTTCAAAGAACAAAGCATAAATACAGACATCTATGGTATAAAAAGAAGTCTGAAAAAATCCTTTATTTTTCAAAATGTAATGGCACATATATGGCCTCAGAGAAGGAGTCTTAGCATCATAAATATTAATACATATTATAAACATATGATAGCACAGGGAAATAGTTGCTACTTTTACACTTATTTTTGTAAGGGTTCACAATGTGATTTTCTTTAGGCATGTGTCTAGCATTCCTGTGTATATTAAACATATGCGTGGTGCCAAACAGACAAAGGATAAGCAGGCAGAGAAGTACTCTTACAAAATTTGTTAGTGAGATTTATGCATCTCCAACGGAGTTTTACACCCTTCCCCATCAATGTATAAATTAACCAGTATAAGAAAACTATATTCTGAACTCATCCTAGATAATTCACAAATCACATTTTACTTCACGTTGTTACTGGTACTTTCTTACAAATATGTCATATTTCACACAATATTTAAAAAATAAAATCAGGAAAACCCTAATATATAGTTTTACTTGATAAATGCTTCTTTACAAACAACTAAATACAAAACAAACAGGCATATTTGTTTTTAGAAAAAAAGTCTATTTCCTGTCATTACACTGTCTCCTTTAAGCAGCCCAAGACAACACCTTTCACATCTTTCTCATGTATCCTTCTCTACAAGGTTTCCCTGTCTTCACATTGAGAAGTCTGCAGAGAAAAATAGCAAATCACTACCAGTACTGCAATTAATTATAGGAAAAATATCCATAAGATTTTATTTTGCCTTCTACTTTTTGAAATAATGCAACAAAGTTTTAACTACTGCTTAAATTAAAAAAACCCAATAAAAATAGAACCATAGTATGGGCCCCATAATATCTAAAATTGTGTGTGTGAAGGCATTATTCTCCTTCAAAAGGCTTTTGCATCACTGACCTTGCTGGGATTAGTTATTGTATAGATACATAAAAATTCTGTCTATATACAGAGTAAAACATGAGCTCCTTATAACCTCAGTGGATACTTCAGAGGGTGATTGAAATCACTTTAATTCCCAAACAGACTATTTCCATTGACTATATAAGAGACCTAGATTCATCAACTGGCTGCATACATTACTAACAGGAGAGGCAGTAACCTTTCCTCACCTCATTTAACGAACACCTGTTTGTACAACAATGGTACAAATCCACACAGAGAACCATTCCATTATGAAAACTAGGAATTTGCTTTTTAGTTCTTTTATTTTTTGGCCTTTAGTGACAATGTCTCCTTAGTTGACTGTCTACTGGCAGACTAGCAGTGTTTAATGCCTACATTAGATGCTAAGACAGGACCACTGGGGGCACATTTACACTACCAATTAGGTCAAAAAGCTCTGATTTGTAGAAAGAAACCCCTGGTGCCGAAGGTCTCGAATTCACAGTAGATGCATTTCAGATATTTCGTTAGTCTGTTTTCACATTGGATTAAGCACAGTTCTTGTACCTATCTTCCAGCATTGTATCGTATGGAAGGAATTCAGTTTGTGCATTCTAGTGCACCCTAATTCAAATCAACCTAACCTGATCAGGAGATTTCCTTTAGAAAGCAGACCTTTTATCAAAGCAAAAATGCTAACACATATATATTCTTTATTCCTTTAATCTGTAATAGAGCTGATCACCTGTATTCACCAAAAAACCAAACCAAATCAAAACACTATTACTGCTACTACTAGTTGAGTGCTATCACTCTTAATGTAAATACTCATTAACCTTTTGGACACACTCACTGAATATATTTGATCTTAAGAAGATGTAACACATATGCATTTTTCAAATATATAAAAGCTAAAGGTCTAAAATGAATAGAAAAGCAAATTAAAGCATCCTTTTCCTCGTTAGAGATTCATAGTAGCATTTCCAAAAGATAAGATTTGTTTTGGTTTAAGTTTTTCCATTAAGTAAAAAAATTAAAGTATTGTTTCAGCTCAGCAAAACTTTTTAGTAACCATAAAAGATTTTTCACTACTAAAGGGAAAAAGAAAATTTTAAAATGGAAAGTAATTTTATACTGAAATACAGAAATCATTCATTTTTGTTCCAAAACAAAATATTTCACTTTATTTTTGCACTTCCGTGCACAAAACTGGGAAATGTATTCATGAGATGCTTTATTCAGATATATCTATTTTTTCAACAGAAAAAAAATACATTTCTTGTTTTAAAACCCATAAAAGTTTTTTAAGTATAAATCAAACAAACTTAGATACACTTGTAAGAACATTAACAGATTACAGTGATCCTGGAATATCACTAAGTAAAAACAGTCATATAAGAAGCCTCTTCTTTACATAAAGAATGACTTACATAGAAAGCTAACCGAGGAATGCAATAAAATAAAGACCATACCTATCTATTATTTTGTTTCTTAGATTCCTCTTAATCCGTGTCATCAGTGCAGTTTGCTGGCTAAACTGCTTATTGGCCTAACGGGGATTCAGCAAATACAAAAAAAGCAAAATAAGGCTTTGAATAGAAATGCCTCATCAGCTGCTTCTGCTGAAGGTCCTTTATGATCTGTTTTTTAACAATAGCATTATTCCATGCAGTAACATGAAAACCAACACATTTCATCTGAAAAAGAGATTGTCACATTTGAGATTAATTCTTTTCATGATATAGGGCATCAGTCACCCATTGATTGTTCTGAAAGATAGCAAGAAAAAGGAATGGCTCACAACACCAAGGAATTTCTATGCAATAATTCTTGCACATGCCAAAATAACACCAACAAAACTGAAAAGCCGTTATTGGGTGAAATGCTACAAAGAATTCCTTAAGGAATGAATAGTCTGACAGGCCTTGAAAAATAACTGAAACCATCTGTAAGCTGGAAAAAAAAATTCATAGCCTGAATTTTTCAAAACTCTTCGGGAGACTTTAGAGGGAGCTAGGTATCCAGCCTTCATAGGCAGCTTTGAAAATTCTGCTCTTTGTGTTTTCTGGATTTCTTGAATTTTTTTTAAGGAGGAAGAAATAACAACTCTCTTACCTTACCTGTTTTATACTTTTGATACAAAACAGAGATAAGGCAGCTTTTGTGTACAAATGTGCTAACACCCATGGAGTTAATTATAGCAGGAAAAAGAGACTATTGGTGTCTGCTTTATGAAGAAGAATATGTTCAACATAAAGAGAAAATGTAAAATGTGATCATACACTCCTATAGGAAGCAAGGTTGTGTGCTACTGCTAATTTTATCACAATACAAATAATAGCACTTCTATTTCCAGTGTGTTGTGAAGGTGTTTTCAAGTGATGCATTGTTCTGAAATACAATAGATAAAGCATAAAAGGAAACATAGAAAATTGCTAGAGAATATATTTCAGTGGAAGGATAGCTTTGGACAGCAGTTATGTGAATTGACCAAGGCCAGATTCTTAGATCCCAATAAATTAAACAATCTTAGTTTTTGTCTCATTTGCCATCAAGGAAATTTTCCTTTACTAATATCAGTCAGGTCAGGTTGAATACTGTTTGTGGCCTATGTCAAAGAAGAAAGCCATTTTACCGGTTCTGTTCTCACTCATTGCATGCAAATGAAGTAAGTAACTTGATCATATCTAATTGCATCTAATTATCAGTTTAACCTGACAATCAGCATGGCAGACTTGGATTCCTTAAGAAGCAGAGAAGAATATCACTTGCCCAAAAGATCTAGAGAATAAAGGAAGCAAATTCTAAATTCTGGAGGCAAAGTTGTGTGCCAGGAAGACAATGCCTGGCATAAGTCACATTGTTTCAGCAAATACCCTTAAATCTGGTTTGAGGTACAGAAGAAAGACTGTAAGTACAGGGAGAGAGTCAGGCTTCTTCCATCTCTAAGAAGTACCTCAGAGGAAACTGACATTACAACCAACATTCAGTTCTGTCAATATTCGATCACTTTTTGAAATGAATAAACTATCATTTTTCCCTAATCCTTTATGACCCTCATTAACACTCAAATTTCCCCAAATAGCTGAGTGTCTTGCAGAATGCCTTGCAGATTTAAGTGCTGATGAAGAATTTGTCAAAGTTATTTGATAAAGCCTTAGGTTTCTAGATCTAAAGAGACATGGCCAGAGAAGGAGATGCTTTTGGTATTGGTGACATTAGCTATTGACTGCAAATTTCTGACGGCCTAATGAGATTTTGCCTTGAGCACAAGCAGCCAAAGAAGCAGAAAAAAAATGCTATTTTAGTCAAGGAAATCTAAAACCCTTAAATTAATTATTCAGGTGAGTTACTTTAGCAATTATTTCTGAGAATCTTATTAGGATCAGGACCAATGCCAGATGGTGCCAAGATAGACCCACTGCTGACCAAGACTGAGCCCATCAGCAACAGTGGTTAACACCTCTGGGATAAGAGATCAGAGATGTGGAAAAGCAGCTAAATAGCAGTTTTAAGTGGAGAGTGAGAATATGTGCAAGAAACAGTCCTGCAGAACCAAGGTCAGTGAAGAAAGACAGGGAGGTAGTGCTCCAGGCCCCAGACCAGAGATTCCCCTGCAGCCCATGATGTGACCATGGTGAGGCAGACTGCCTTACTATAGCACATGGAAGTCCAGGGTGGAGCAGATACCCACCTACAGCTCTTGGAGGACTCCATGCTGCAGCAGGTGGAAGATGTATGCAACCCTATGGGAAGATCATGCGGGAGCAGGTTCTTGGCAAGACCTGTAACCCCATGAAGACAGGAATCCACTCTGGAGCAGGTTTGCTGGCAGGACTTATGATGACACTACAACAGCCTATTCCTGATGGACAGTCTCCTGTGCAAGGGACTCTGGGCCGGAAGAGTTTGTGAAAAACTGCAGTCTGTGGGAAAGACCCACATTGTGAAAGATCATGGAGGAGTGTCTCCTGTGGGAGGTACACCACACGAGAAGGGGAAGATCACCCAAAGTTCTCCTTCTGATGAGGAATGACAACAGAAAAAATGTGTGATGAACTGATGCTAACCTCGACTGCCTGTCCCACTCAGGAGAGTGGAAGAGAAATTAGAAGATTAATTGGGCCTGGGAAGGTGTTTTTAAGATTTGGTTTCATTTCTCATTATCCTGCTCTGATTTGATTGGAAATTAACTAAATTAATTCACAAAAGCAGAGTTTATTTTCCCTGTGACAATAACTGATGAGTGATCTCTCCCTGTCCTTATCTTGACCCAGGAGCCTTTGATAGTACTTTCTCTCCCCTGTACAGTTGAGGAGTGGAATATTAGAGCAGCTTGGTGGATACATGGCATTCAGCCTGGGCCACACCACCACAAGTGGCTGTATTCTGAAAACAGATTTTACCAAAGTGTGCCTATCAGCAACAGTAACACTAAAGATCCAACTATATCACTGCCATCAGCTTACCCAGCAATGATAAACAACTGCCCTCAAAAGCCAAGGTTTATAGAAGCATAACAGATAGAACTGGAACTGTGAATTAATAAAGTGGAATAATATGGTTATGTCACACCAACTCTTCTGTGTAAGCAGGACATACTACATTGCGCATGCTTTGCTACCTTTCATATAATGTTTAGTTATCACATTCAAAATAATTGCTTGACAATTATGTCTGTTTACCAAGAGTGTACTTTTTAATCTTAAATTATATGGCGTTTATGGAAGTACTGTGTTCTTCTAAGTTGCAGAATCATAAAGCACTCACCTTCACAAGCATATTTTTTAAGGAGTGTGAACAGAAAGCAATTTTTTTTTTTCTGAATGATAACTCTCTTTCCACACCAGAGCTTTATATAATTTGAACATACTGAAATGCTATCTTAAGCTGTAACAACCTATGAATACAGTTCATATTCACAAACTGAAGAGAAAAATCTCTAATGATATAAAAGAAGAGAGATACTAAATAAATTGAGTGTGAAGCTACTGCCATGTTCTGAACGGTAAAGAAAAAGAAATCAGTAAAGAAAAACCTTTCTTTCATAGTCCTAGAACACTTTAAAACATAGATGGAACTGAACTATTTAATATATCATACTGTGTAGTATAATTAGTACACTTAATTAATGTAATTTATTTGTAATTAACTAAATCTTTTTAAATTTGCATTTAAGTCGTATGTGTACCTTTAGTTCATTATACCACAAAAGTATACATTTAGTGATCTCACTTAGCCTACCAACACAAGCATATGAAAAATGTGAATGTAAAGAAATATTTCAGAAGTACCAACACACATAAAACATCTTCCTAATATTGCAGTGCTCTTTTCTGTTGTCACTAGGACATTAAGTTTGTACTTGTTTGTCCTTGCTGTGCATTTTTTACAGAAATAATTATACCTTATTTATAAAGGAAGGTAATCTCATGGTAGTTTTAGATGTCTGACATCATGGCTGCCATCTTATTACAATGCAAGAGGCATAAATACATGCTCTCTGCTTTCACAGTTTCTGTTTCAAATATTTTCAGCATTACGTCCATATGCAGGTGTACAATGGATTTTGCACAAAATTTACCTGTGCTAAGAAAGAGGCAGAAGTTCAAATATGACTCTAGAGTATTTCTCAGTGCAAAATATCCCTTATCATGTAATTACCACTCCTTTTCTGATTGAGTCTATCCAAAATTTTCCATGGGTAAATGTCAGTTTTTTCTGTGTTTAGGAGCAAAACACAGAAATATGAAGAAGTGTTAGGCTCTGTATTTAACTGAATTTCAACCACACTTTTGTCAATTGAATCTTTAGTCAGACAGCTTGCAAAGAGTGTCACTGCACCAACTTGTTTACATTTGTTGATAACACTAAACTAATCCAGACTTGCTTCAAAACACCTGTGCAACCCTCTAGATTAATTCTGCCACTTGTCAATTTTGTATTTTCATTTACAACAGTATTTTCAAAAGCACATTATCATACTACCACCCAGAAAATAATGTCTTACAGGCATTCTGTCCATTGTGGGACCACTACCTTGAAAATAGCTGGACCACTCTGTTTATAACAGAACAAAGAAGAGAGAGCACGAATATTTAGAGTTAAGTGACACATCTTCAACTTTAGACCCAGCTTAAAGGCATCAATTTATCACTTTATTATGATATATGAATAACTTAGAAGCAGATTAGTGGACTGGGGATGTAAATAAATTGATTTGCATGTAATCCTTGCAAATGAAAATTTGCCTATTACACTGACTAGCTACGCAGTCAGATGTTGAAATATTAGTCTCCTAAATGAATGTAGAAGCCCAAGTGTTTTTTTCAATTAAATTTTGTAATAATTTATTACTAACTACCAAATAATAAGAAACCACTAGAATTTATAAATGCATGAACTAGAGAAAAAACAGATGGTATAATTTTTTAGAGGGACGCAATTATCTCTTGGGTTTACAAAACTCCTGTGATTGTTTTGCAGACTTTTTTCATCTTAATTTAAGATTTGTCCAACTTTTGGGAAATGTTTCCATATATAAAATAAAGGAATTATAAATGCATATAACTTGTCTACAATAGACAGCACTGATATATAAAATAGGCATTTATTAAGTACCAAGGTACTCAAGGTTTATAAGAATGTAATACAAACAATTATTAGGGAATCCTACTTAGGAAAACACCCTCAACTGATAAATTGCTGTTTTATGAAGTTTGGAAAGTATTAATTTTTTTTCCAGATGTAAGTTTTTTTCAGTGTTACAGAGAAGTTTTCATATATTAAAAGAGAAACACATATGCACACACATACACACAGACACACACACACATGAACCACCATAATTTCAGCTGATTCTGTTTTCACAGGAGTCACTGCAATGGTCTATCACCAATTCTCTAAGGGCCAAACTGGTAGCTTTAATGGTATCTAACAAATTTCCAGTAAATATAAGGGGAGTCTTTCCAATGTTTCCCCTCTTGGTGTCCTATATTTGACTGGATAGAGTTAATTTTCTTCCTAGGAGTTTGTATAGCAATATGTTTTGGATTTAGGATAAGAATAATGTTAATAACACACTAATGCTTTAGTTGCTGATAAATAGTGCTTACCATAAGACAAGGACTTTCCTGCTACTCACACTAGCCCTCCACCAAAGAGACTGGAAGAACACAAGCAGCTGGGAGAGACATGACCAGGACAGATGATCCCAACTGACCACAGGGATATTCCATACCATATAGTGTCATGCTCAGCATATAAACTAGGGGAAAACCTGGTGGGTGGGCTGCTACTGAAGAACTCGTTGGGCATCAGTCAGTGTGGGTGGTGAGCAACTGCAGTATGCATCCCTTGTTTTGATTATTACTGTTGTTATTATTGTTTTTGTTAATATTACTGCTACTATTATTGCTATTGTTATTATTATTTTCTATTCCTTTTTCTGTTATATTAAACTGGCTTAATATCAGCCCATGAATTTAAATTTTGTTTTTTGCAAGTCTCTCCCCCATCCCACTCTGAGCCAGGGTGTAGTGAGTGAGCAACTGTGTGGTGTTTAGTTGCCTGTCAGGTTAAACCATGACACTTCTTTAGTTCTTGACTTCTTTGTCTAGACTGCAGAATCACACTATTTGTCACTCTTATGAGAAAGAGATGTCCCTGCTATGTAGATGCCTGAGCAGATTAAAATAACAATATGTAGTTGTTGTTATCTTTTGGTCTCAAAGCATTTCCCAAATAAGCACAAACATACATACATACATACATGTTTATATGTATGTAATTTTTATATATATACATATAAAAAAAACACTACACAAAAACTTTTCTTCAGAAATAGAAGAATACTCAGGATTTTGTAAGGGAAAAAAGACATAACTGAAATGATGTGCTTAACTAATTTTGCCTTTGTCTCACCAGTGAACAGAAAGTTATATTCTGATTTTCTTATGCTTAGGTAATGCTACTTGATTCCTGAAGGGATTGCTAGGATTACCTTCTATTTTGTAAGGAAGGGTTTCAGACTTTGAAGTGAAACTGAATGCTGACAAGGTGCTCAAAACACTGTATTAGTTATCAAAAGACCATACTTGTTAGTTGGGATTTTTCTTTTTTATACATGAACAATTTGCTACAGGATGCTTAGTCTGTGAGAAAGAGCTGTTTCAAACATTTACATGCAGGAATGTATCTTTTTATATTGGTCTGCATATTGGTTGGTTCATGCATTCATTTTTTTTAAATCTTTGATGTCAGTTATTCTCCCTTTGTTTTGTACAGATTCTGTTTCATAAGAACACCAATACTGAAAAGACCTAGAACAGCATTACATTCATTAAGGATTTTATTAAGTCAGCTAGTCATCAGGTACAATTCATCAATCGCACACTTTCTGTTCTATTTTTGCTAAATGAATCTTCTCTGGAATTTAAATTATGATGAAAAAGTGGCTGACTAATCTGAATTTCTCAATTTATTCATGTTCAATAAAAAGTTGTTCATCAGCTTAAGCTCAGCTATGAGTTCAAATCAAATTTAAACCACCTGGGAGTAAACAAAATTGCTCTTCTTCCCATTCATGTCAGCTATGGATAAAAATAACAAGCATATTTTCAAGGAGCTTAAGATTCTAAACCTCTGTTTCTACAACAGATTTTACTCAAATGATTTAACGATTAGAAAGAAGCACCCTGGATGCATTTTAGATTAAATATTTTGATCCACGATTAAACAGAACAGAAAGAAAAAATAGCAGTAAGGTCCTATCTTGAGATTATAAAATGGTTTTGCTTTTCACTAGTCAGTATTAAATAAATATTCATTGCAAAAAAATTTTAGATTATGTTGTCACACTTTCTTACTACCCTTCAGTATGTTCATCATCCCCTTTCTCTTCTCTCTTCCTTCCTTTTACAGACCAGGTACCAAGCTTTAACTGGAAAAACAAGATTACTGAAGGTATTGGAAAAGCCAGATAGGTTTTGCTTTTGCTCCAGGTGGGAGCAACCCGAATTTTGATTTCCTATATCTCAATGCTTGTTCAAGGTCTAACATAAACAAAGATTTTCTGAAATCTCACGGATTATATATATCAGAAACTACACAGAAAGATACAGTAAATTAGAAAGATAGATTTTGCTAATTAAAACTGTAACACCAAATGACACAATAACATTTATTCAAGTTGGTAGTAAGAGTTTCAAGTTGATTAAGCAGGAATTTGGAATAGAATCACATCAGTTTATCAAAATCAAGTAACAAAAACATACATAGCATTAATATCTGCATATGTGTAGATATATAGATGGAACATGGAAGAATTTTTAACATCTAATTTACGTTAAAATGTTTTTATGACAAATTTAAATAGAAACCTAAATATTTGTTAAGGTCTGTAAGTTTTCTTGCTCATTATCTTAAAAGAAGCCAATTCTTTACGTTTATCTCTCCTAAGCCCAGAAATAGAGGAGAAAAAATTAAGAAAAAGAATTTTTCAGCTGAAAAACAACTGGGGTTTTTTTGCAGCTATCTGCAAAAGAATAGCTAGCACCTGTGTGGCTATTCAGCAGAGCTTTACATAATTTTGAAGTTAAACGTGCTCACTTCTAGACCTGACTTTAATGCCAATCAAGTCAACAGTAAAATATGTCTTAAATTTCTCCTGAATTACTGAAATTATAGTCATATCTGAATTTAATAGTGAAACACGATTTTACTAGATAGCACACATTCTATCAACCTTCTCCCCAGTGAAGACCAAACTGAAGAATCACTGTACCATTCTTCAGCTATTTCTTGTTCTCCTCTTCTGCTAAGAAGGAAATACAAAAAGCAACCAAGTAACAAATTTAGGACTCTTATAGAGAGGTCGAGTAATTCACTGGAAGGTATGATTTATTTCCTATTAGATTTATTTTCTATTAGAATGAAGATGTGGAAGCTTCACTGCAGTGACTTTTGAAGGACAATGTTAACAGACTGCTGGTGGCATTCAATCTATTTGATCAAATGGCTACACACATGATCTTGAAAATGCATTTGCTTTGCTAGTCTGGTAAAAGGTATTCTGAATTTGGTAAGCAATGTCTTTATGGAACTTATCTTCAGTTATGTTTCCTCAGTATATCTATTTTGATTAGTAATAGAGTTCTGGAGTTACTACAGTTAATGAATGAAATACTGAGTTATCTTCTATGTTTTTTATGTATATTAGAAATGATTTTAGTTCTCTTTAAGAGCGGCCCACATGCATAAAGCATAAATTCAAAGAATTTCTTAATGACGCCCCCTTTTGCCCTATTCTTTATTATTTTATGGAAATATACTGTCAGCTTGAATTTGTCTTACAGCTTGGTTTATTTTTTCTTTAAACACATCTATCTATAGGTGGTTTCAGAGAACCACTGACCTGCACATCATATATCTAGCCTAATAGTCAGCTCTATCCTCTCTTCAACTTCAAAGGATATGCCTAGTAGTCATCATGTTTATGTGTTTAGATTTTATAAATACACCCCACTTCAGTAGGTGAGCCGATATGCTGTCTTTCAAACACATCGTTCTGAAAATGCATATATGAATTACCTCAAAACTCAATACTTCAACTTGCATTACATCATGTTCCTAAAATGAGACGTCATAAAGCAGAAATATCTTGAAATAGAAATGTGGAACACAGCTATTTTAGAATAGATACATTTAAAATATAGAATTCCTTAAAAATTCCTTGTAGGTAGAGCTTAAGTATTTGCAATAATAAATTTGTCTTGCTCTAATTTTAAATTATTTATCTCTGTATTTGCTGCTTCTATGGATTAATATTCATAAAGAACACCAAGTACAACTATATTCTTTTTCTCTACAATGATAAAAGAATTATGTATTGATATTTTTGTAAAATCAAATTAATGTTTTAAGCAAAGGTTTATTTGTGTAACCTACCAAAACTCATCAATGTTCCAGTTTATGCACATAATAGAAATTCATGAGAATATTCATGTGAAAAAAAAAAAAGTTTCTACTTCTATCACCTCTGTTATTAATCAATGAAAACACGTTTCTTTAGGGGAGAAGCAAACATGGCTTCTGATCCCCAGACACCCTAATCTGAGCAAGTCAAGGTGATCAGCTGTCATTTTGACTCATCTCAGAGCAGGTGGGTGCCCTGCATATGCCCCTCCAAAGAACAAGAAATAGATGCAGATTAACATTCTGTTCTGTTACATGCTGCACTGCCAAGATAGATGTCCCCTTATTCCCCTTTCTCCAAAACCTCTGTCTCTGATTTATACCCATGAGAGAGTAAGAGGATTCTGTCCCTCTTGTGTGCCTGAAAAGAAAAAATTTGTAGGGAATCAAGCAAACACTGGATGTTCACAGCCAACACTGCCAGTTAAGAAAACTTCCAAGTGTGGCCTTTAAAGAATACATGTTTTTAAGTAGGTGGATTGCTTGTTAATCCTAGTTATGACACGTACACTATATGCTTTCTCTGCATGTTGTGATAGAGAAAAAGAAAAGAGGGAAAAGAAGAGTCTACAAATATATGTATTCTTAAAGAAATTCTACTTGGGTTTGCTATTATACTCGGTTGAAGAAAATTCCTTCCAACCTACACCCAAGGAGTATATGGTATCATTTGCTGCTTCCAAAACCTGTTAAATCAAAATAGGATTTTATTTCAGGGAACGTATTAGTGAGGGAAAGTTTTCTGTTGCTGCCTACTGTCAGTTTTAGTGTAGTACTTTGCAAACATGGCAGAATAGTGTATTCTACATAAATTACAGAGTTTATTATGGTACTATGACATGCTTTTCCATTTACTTCCTGTTGTCTTGGCAGTACAACTCTACTGTGGCCTACTCATATGTAATTGTATTTGCTTTTCACCTGCAGTGCATGTGATTACTAAGATTCTTTTCATCATTTTTTGTAGATGAAAACATGTATTTTTGTATGAATTCTGTCTTTTGTTTAATTTTAAAGAGCAGCATGCAAAACCTTCATGTTGGAAAAGTGAAAAAAAGTAAAAAAGTAAAAAATTACAACTGAGTATCACTTCAATGAAGACTTTTATACCAAGAATAAAAATGTCTACTTTCAATAAAGTAGGCATGTTTCAACTTAAAACTTCAAAGCATAAAGTCCCTTAAGCTTCACCAATCTACACCCATAATATTTTCAACTGAATACACCCCTACACCAGATCTGATGTTCCTTACAGAACCAAAGCATACACTTACCAAAATGACTGGATTATTTTATAACACTGTTCACACAAGAAGATTACTTAATTTATTATCCAACAAGGCTTCAGCTGTGATACATTTTAAACAAAAGATTACAATGATGCACTGTAACCACAACGCATTGTAGAATGCAGAGAGAGTTGATGAAAAGAAAGGACCTGATTTTTTTTCTCCCTGACAGATATGCTTCCAAAAACCTTGAAGCCTTACCTGTGCTTCAACATTCCTTCTCCTTTCATTGACTATTCTAAACTATACTTTAGACCTCAGAGCTCTGCATACACATACGTAGTAGAAAAGTATATTTGTTGTACGTTTTTCATCAAATACTGGACTATGACTTTTTTAAAGTAAGTGTCAAAACAAAGCAAAATATTACACTTTTAGGTCTAATGGGTTAACAACACAACATTTATTGTTTGCAATATATTTACCCATAAATTAATGCATTTATTATCTTTTTGTCCTACTACTATCAGTCCCAGTAGTAGACCTTCCTTCTTCTCTTTGACTGTTGGCAGCTTCCATGACATAGTAATAATATTTTGGGCATGTTCTTTTTTGCCTGTGTGGTGAACCAAACAAAAAGAAGGGAGAAGAGAACTAGCTGCTTCATCTGATGGTACCTCTGAAAGAAATGCCTAGTCTGCCTAAATCAGTTAAACTGACCAGTGCAAATATGACGAACATTTTCTGTTTTCAGTTGAGTACAGCTGAATAATACTCCTGTTGATTCTTAACAGTGAAGCCTATAAGGCTTTAAGAACCATAGCCAGTTAAGTCACTGAAAACAGCTTCATTCAGAGGTGAAATATATATAAATGTACAAATGAAAAAGAAAGAAAACATCTTCTGCACATTAATATAAACCATAAAAAGCACATCTTTTTTAGTAGAACTTGATGATGCCTTTTTATGCTGACTGCAGAATCTGTTCATAGAACCCATGAAAATAAATTAGAAACTGCTTGGTATTTTTTCCAACAATTTCTTGGAAATTAAACTTTTGCTAAATGCATTTATATTGGATATTTTCCCATACTGGTGGAATATAACATTCAGCAAAGATTTTCTTTGAAGAAAAGAAGAAACAGTAATATTATTGAAATGATATGTCTTCTAAAAATTTTTGCTATTGTTCTCTTCCTGGGAACTGTGGTTCCACAGTTTGTTTACACCCTGCTATTAGTAGGTTGTGCCCTAGTTATTTGTTCCTATTTCTGCCTTAGTTTCTGTGCAGTAACTTTATCTTACTGAAGCCTTCTTTTGTTGTTGTTTCTATTGCTGACAGTAGGGATATAGCTGAAATGTAGGGAGGAACTGAAAATACAGTGTAGTAGATTTAACTGTTCTTTGTGACAGGTTCCAGCATTAGAACAGATAAAGCTGAAACTCGAAAATTTGCATGAAATTACACTTTATTTACATACATATATATTTATATATGTATATAAATATAACCCCATATATTTTTTAATCTTGATGTTTACAGATGTGTATTTGTAGGAGTATGTCTGTTCAGCTTCTAATACACAAAAATTTGAGCTCTGCTCAGTATTTACCAAATTTTATTGCAAATTGAATCCAGTTGTACAATCTTCTAAATTATAAATAAAAGCTTATTGATTAACATATCTAAAGACAAAAAAGACTGATATGAAATTCCATCCAAAAAACCCCAAAATCTGAACATGATTAAAAGCTTCAATTTTCAAAACTTGGGAAGTGTTTGATGAAATAATGTGATTTTATACATTGTCATACATCTTAAAAACCAAGTAGTAAGAAAATCTAAATCTGTAGACAACCAGGGAGGTTGAAGAGAACTAATTTGAGAGTCAACTTCTGTATAGCGAATGTGAAGTTAGGGAATATATTCTGAGATTTCCAGTTTTATTTCTCATTCCTGAAAGATTTCTCTTTTTATTTTCTGCTAGTATTTAACTTCAGTATTTCCTATTCTGCTCAAGAAAGAATTCTAAATGACTGAAGATAATTCTGAATATTCTTAATTAAAACTTAAGGCACATAAAATGCATTGTTTTACAGTTTCACAAGTCAGATCATACAGAAAAAAACCAGCCAAACAATTTATATTCTATGCAAATTTTTTCAGTTTATCACATCAAGCCACCGATACTACTTATGTTTCACTAGCTCAAATTTCTCCATCTATTTTCTCATCTTTACAGGTGTGGTACAATAGTCAACCAACGCTCTTGAGGAATATGTCATTTCAAATTCTACTTTTGGGTGTTTCAGAAGCAGGGTGATGAAGTCACATTCAATATTTTAAGTTTTGTTGCTGAGCTACAAAAGATACAATATAAATTAAGCAGTTAAAAATATACCACTAGTGAGCACATATTTCTACATTTTATAGCAGAATATTAATCATAGACAAAAAGTTGTGGAAGAGTTAGTTGGGGTTTTACTCCATGTCTAGTAAAACACATACAATTTCAGGGCAATGTTTCTCTGATCTCTGTATAAATTGTTTCCTGACCATTCATATTTCCACCACCTCAAGCTACATTAATGATTATTAATAGCCTAACTAACCAACTCAGTGACTCAAACTACAACCCGCTACCTTGATGTGTGCAGCATTTCAGAAATGTTATGCAGGCTTTTCTGTGAGCTTTCCAATAGCTGTTGCTCAATATCTTAACAAGAAGGCTTTTTTAAAAAGAATTATTGTACTCTTAATAGTCAGATTAAAAAAATTAATGTCCAATTAGGAGAAAAATTTTGCAAATGGTCACATTATGTAGAGTCCATAACCTTCTCAGGCAGAAGAGAATGCATTCATGTCAGTCAGAAAATTGTAATTTCAAATTCAAACCTGGAATTCTAAAAACAAGTATTAACCAGACCCATATGTATATACTTATGCACTCATGTGCATATATATACATATACTTAAGTGTTCACATATGTATTAACAATTTTACAATGGGATTTTAAACACATTTTAGTATCTGTAAAAAGCCTTTAAAAAATACTTTGAAATCATGCCAATATAAATTGCATTCTGCCATTACATCCTTTCTTTTGGAAACTCTGAGGAAAAGGTGAATGGAGAATTACATGACAAAAAAAAGTTATTTAAAGTATTTTCAACATACCAGAAATTTATAGGCAGCAGTATTATTAAAAAAAGATTTTTGAATACAAATATACCAACCTCTGCTTTACTGCATTGTGTCATCAAAATAAAATGTAGTTATTTTCTCTTTCTTTTAAGAAAAGCTAAATCAGAATTAAGCATTTTCATACCAAGATGGCAACCAATGGTCTTTGACAGGTATGGGAAGATAAAAATGAGTAGGTTTGAAAGGTAACAATGAACCAGGATTTAGTCTTCTTTACCTTAAATGCAACAATTAAACCATATCTGTTCCCGGAAACTTAGTCTTGCATGTCAACAGGCTTTGGCAAGAGAGTAGAAATCATTTAACTACAGCTGTGGACTAAATAATATCTTAGTATCTTGAGTAGTTAAGTCAAAAGGAGATTCTAATCATTCACTATCATTAAGGACATGCAAGCTAAAGCAACAGAGTAAATGCGGAATTATGTCCTCTGTAGCACTAATTGTTCTGACTAATGTGTGTTTGTTATAAGTCTGTAATCCACTCAGAGAACTTTTAACTTTCCTTTTCCAGTTAATGTTGTTTTCTGTGCTTGAGTCAGGTCGCGTCAGGAAAGTACTAATAGATCTTTGAAAAATAAAAATGTTCCTACTTACACATGAACAGTATAGAAATAAATAGAAGGAAACAAATGAGTATAAAACCCATTGAGATAGATAAAAATAAGGAGAGAGAATACTTCTGAAGAGAATAACAATGGTACCCCACAAGATTTATATGCCTAGAAGACTTGATTTCTGAAACCTCTCAGCTGTTAAGGAATCTAGCTAGGTTAATTCTTGAAAGTGTGGCCTTTTTTTTTTTTTTTTTTAAGAGGAAGTATGTTATATTAAAATTCCATTTACCTTTTACTTTGTTTTCTGACATTCATAAAAAATCCACCACATGGTTAGTTAGTGCATTACTTTATACTTCATTGTGCACAGTGCCATTATAGTATATTACTGAAAAATTCTGTGTATTTGACATGACAGAACCATTTAAATCTTATTAGTATGGTTCTTTATTTTAATTTACATATACAAATTGGATTTTGAAACTTCTACTTGAAGTCTAGCAGTGACCAATTGTTATTCTTATGGAATATGGTACAATAAGCAAGAATGCAGCACATATTCAAGATCCAGGCAAAGCTCCAACTGCTTTATTCTATGTTGATTCTTCATAAAGTTTTAATAAAATATCTAAAGAATGTCTAAGGAAACACAGAAAATATCTGATGACATTACTGTAACACTTGTAATTTCGTTTAACAGGAAGTAAACTCTGTGATAGATGAAAATCAAAGTCATTCTTACACAAAATATCTATCATTTAACAACTTATGCTGGTAAACCAGGTTAATGCTAACATACACCAGATTTCTTTATTCTCTTTTAATACTCTTTCTCCAGAAAAACAGATTTTTAGTTCAAAATCACCAAGCACTGTGAAAGCACTGCTATATCATTAATTATTCTACAAAGATGTGATTCCTTTAACTATAAGATCATCTGTCTTTCAGACAATAGGCATTGCCACAAGGTATGCAGAATTGATTCACGAGGAAAATTTGTTTTCTGGGGAAGGTGACAGATTTAATAAGGGATAAGATTTTAAGGAGACTCTAATTAACGTAATTAAATAATTACCCTTTAACTATCAGCCATGTAAACTAAGACTCATATTGCCATCCCCCATAAAGCAAGAAAACAAAACAGTACAAGGGAAATAAGAAATGCTAATACAATTTTCTAAAATGTCACCATATCAAATTTATCTACCCGCTCAAAAAGGGATACTCTTCTCACAGCATATATGTTCAAAAGGCATGCTGCCATTTCCTGTCTCATGCACCATGCTCCCAGAACGTCTGGACAGCTCTTTCAATGATGACACATATTCTGAAGACTTTTCTAGGTTACCTCAAATTATCTTCCTGATAATTCCCTATATGAGTTTTGGTTAGCAGTTAAGGAATTATTTTAAAAGCAGCAAGATACCATGTGTATCTTGTGTATATCCAAGAAAATTGGTCAACACTAGTGCAATTAGGTCTGGTTTGGGTAGAATGTGGGATATGAATTATGGATTTTCTGAGGCAGAAAATGAATGTCACAGCCTGAATGTTATTTCTTCCAAGTCAATAAAACAATTATAAGACTATGAGGTAGAGGTGTTCTATCAACACTATTCTCAACCAGATTCTCAGTGGGGCTTGTCTGTAATGATGTTGCTGGAATGTAGATGGCAGATTAAGGTCTAGGAACAGATGAGGTAATATGTACCTTGATAGTTTTGATGAGATTTGGGTACAAAGTACATGTTCACATGCTCAATTGCAGATGCAATGTTGCGCAGCAACACTCTGTGCACATTTCACATGAAGCATTTTGGAAATTAATGGATTCCATTTACAAAGCTCTGGTGCTATGTCCTTTAAAAATATGCAGGTCTCCCTTGCAGCTCAGTAGTAGTTTTGAAGATTTATATTTTGGTTTTGGGCTTCTGTCACGGTAAGTGGGACAGAAGCTCTGTGTATCTAGCAGAAAAAGTATGTATCATGTATCTAAGTCAAAGGTTAATAAGCATTCTGCTTATTGAAACCAGCAGCAGTGAGTTTGAGTACTGAGTTTATCAATGTTTGACAATGACAAACCCTCTATATTAAAGTAACATTTCTTCTATCTCTGAAATGCAAAGAAACCACTGTTACTAGACAAGTACATACCTCAGTAGGAACATGATACCATATGCCTAATCCCTATTAAAAGACTTGCCATGAAGTTTCAGACTCCAGACACATACTGCTACAAACGATTAAGAGTCATAGGATTATTTTTATAATGCTTTACAACTAATTGAAAAAAAAAAAAGGTGAAAGAAAAGTCCAGTCTATCAAGAAAATAGAACACATCTGTTTAGTAATACCTTTGCCTAGGATTTCCCAGCCAAAATATAATTGAATTATAATATTATTTAGACCACTGAAAATTCTTTTCTAATGGGATAATGTGGTGTGATTTCTGAGCTATTAAACAAAAAGAACAAAAGTAATGTTTCATAAGGATTAAACCAGATGCATATTAAGTACTAGTCACACATAAAGTCATTCCACTGGGACAGACTCTCCAGCGCATGCGGTAGGCTAAATTTGTCATGAACCCTAACCTAGTTTATGTGCTGTACCAGACTCCATTCCCAGCTGAGAAAAAATATGATTTCTCACTTGAACTGGCAATTCTTTTCTTCTGATTTCTTCATTAATTTTGCAAATAATTTATCAAGCTTTATTTTCAGTATATTTAAAATGGATTTTTCTGAAAGAATGTGTTTTTTCTCCTTTAGAAAAGAGCACTTACTTGACCCTTTTACTTTATAACTCCAATATGTATTATGACTATTTGTTGGAGAAAAATGGCTACTATTGCTTAGTATAAATTATTCCTCTTCAGCTTACTAGTTTGTAGGTCACAACTATAACACTACAGGGTTTACCCTAGAAGTTAGTGGTATTTTTGTTATGAGAAAGAAACTTTGCAGTTCAGGTATCTCTCAGACTTGGAATAATCACTATTATAAATGCTACTCATTATAAAGTGTTTTTAGAAGTGTTGTTTCATTGGAGAACAGAAAATACCTTATTCCACAGCATAGTAGTGGATAGGTATCCAGGTTTTCTTACAGTATAGGTAAATACATTTTTTAAAAATAACTTACATTAACTTATGAATAACTTAAATTCTAGAACAGTGGTGTAGTTAAAGGTCCATACTTCACAGAAAAATTGGCCACAAGAGTGAAAATCCAAGCTCCCTTACAGTAGGGATAAGGTGGAATACAAGATCTGCGATACTGCTGAAGCACTTTAAACAAATCTTCAAAATAGATTATAACCAATTTATTTCTTCTATTTTTTTTTCTGCAGTTCCAACATATGTAAAGATATTCTATATACATTCTGTTTTTAATTATATAAAAAGTCTTATACAAATTTATTTCCTAAAAAGGTGACAAGTGCATATCATACAATGGACAGAATTGGTACAAGGTCTGAATTAAGTTGCCATTAAGTGTGTAAAAATGAAAAAAAAAAAACCCCTCCTTGCTGCTTTTAGCTCTTTTGAATACAAGAATACACATTTTGCAGTCATTGTGACATATTATGCTTCACCTATGCATCATTCAGGTCCAGCAATGCCTCTTCACAGGACAGGTTTCAGAGATTTTTTTTTTTTAAATCTATTATTTTTAAACCCAAAGGATTCAGTGGTTTAAAAGTAATTAGAAGTATAGCAATTTTTATCAGAAGGAATTTCAGTTTCTGTAAGACAAATTAAGTCAGTTCTTTTATTTTACTAAAGAGGAAAAGAACTGCATCTAGCTTAGCCCATACCAGATTTCTAGTCTGCGATTTCCACTGCAAAACATGGGGGAGGGAAATTCTACTTTAGTTTATGTTGTTCTAGTGATTCCTAGACTTCTTTTCATGATTAAAAGAGGCAAATATTTCTGCTTCATGTGAAACTCATCTTCCAAAGTACAGGTGTCAAATGAAATCACACTTCAAAACCAGATGTGATTCATAATTCATTATTTTCATTTGTAAATTTAAAAAATCAGCATAAGGTTAAAGAAAAATTTAGCTGGTAGTGAATAATTGTTTTGTTATTTTTATTGTTGTGTTTTATTTTGTTTTACTGTTGGCTAAAACCAGCTTTCCAGTATGTATGGATGGAGTTGAATTACTTACCAAAATTTAAAGGAGGCTGTGAAAGATGTATTACTGTTACTAGTGCATACTCAGAACAAAACAGAACCCGTTTTTTGTTCACATCTCCTATGGTTTTGTATATGCTTGTTAATGCAATAGTAATTTAACTTATCTCCAATTATTCTCAGAGGTTGAGGTTTTTCCTCAGTTATAAAAAAACCTACTAGTAGTGAATTCTGACAAAAGAAAAAGCAAGTATTGGGGTGTCATTTTTCTTTCTTCCTTTTACTTGCCTTTAATAATCAAAAACCTAGCAGATTGATAGTCTTGCAGGCATTTCTACTGAAGTCAATATAAATGCTCGTGTTTGCAAATTATTTTGACAGATGGAGATTTGATTGTTTTACAAGGCAACAAACAGGTTATGCATAGCTGAAGTGTCAACCAGTCAGTGTTTATTTTACTACAGAAAAGGAGGAAAAAGTGCAACTATTAAAATAATTGTTTTATTTAGGACTATAAACTTGTTGGACTCACTTCTATCATTAGATTCTCTTGTAATTGGTACAGGTTCACAGATGGTCTTTAGTTGAATACAAAACTTGGAAACATTTTGGTAGTCAAAATATTATCTAATCACCATATCTCATTAGTTAAAACTCTTGTTTCGATAGCTGACATTCCAACAAAACACATTTTAAACTGATCTTTTAATAGTATTTTAGGTTCATCATTGATTAAATTGAATGGCATAATTTGATATAACATTTTAATCACATATTATTTCAATTAAATGGAAATTGAAGACATGGAAACTTTAAGAGTATCAACTATAAAAGGTAAGGTGGGGTGAGGAAGGGGATCAGGATCCAGATTAGGAGCAGGAGCAAGATCGGGATCAGGATCAGAATCGAGATTAGGGATCAAAGGGGATCCAGAAAGCAAGTAAGACCTTTATAGGAATCACAATTCAGCAGAAGCTAAGGAAAGGTACTTTTTTTCATAGGAAGGTAAGAGATTTATCTGTGAGAATCAACAAGACTATAGAGGATGGTTAAAAATTAGATTTAGTAGGTATTTCAGACTGATCGTACCTGAGAGAGAGAGTTGCAACCACAACACAGCAGCAGATTGACAAGCGTGAGGAGTTCAACAGGGAGTTAAGGTAATAGAGGATGAAAGGAAGAGTGACTGCTTGAGGAGGTGGGATAGATAAATTGTCTTTTGGGGGTTTTTGTTTACTTTTTGCTTGTTTGAGGTTTTGTATGTTTGTTTTTCATAAGACAACTGCTCTCCAAAGTGACAACATCCCTATTGTCAGGCTACCTGGATAGGGGCTAATTTCCACAGCTATAATGAAGTGGACAAGTACTGTTGGCAGCAGAGGTGAGGGCAGGACACAACACTGGATTCCCAAGCATCAACCCAGAGTCAGGGTAGCCTCTGTCCTGTGTGTCCCAGGTGAGCACAGGAGGCTGGGCAAGCCCACTAGCTAGCCTTGGGCCTTCCCAGGACCATGTCCCTGAACTGGACATGGTGGCCAAGAGCAATATATATATAGATATATATTTACCTGTTTACGCATTTTCCACTAATGGTCTTTCATTCTACCAGTGCATTCTGACTTATTATAACGCAAATTGATTCATAGTAAGCTTCTAGTACTTTTGTCCTGAGTGATAACTTAAGAATTAAAGAGCAAGCAACAATGGTTTTCATCAGACTAACCATTCTAACAGCTCAAGAGGCATTTTTTCCTAAAATAGATGCTACGTCAGTTGATGCTGATATCACAAGAAGTTTTCAAAGCTTTAGCAGCAACATTTCATATGGTTTTCTCTGCAATACGAAAGACCTAGCAAGCCATGTGAGGATCACCAAGATTCTTCATGCTGGAGTGAGCCACAAAACTAACAGTAAATAATTCTCTACTGAACAAACGGAAACCATTTCACAGATTGAACTATTGAATTGTATTTGCAAGAAAGAAGGGCTGGGCTTGTGAAACCACTGAATCCCTGACACAAATAAACTAGGCTGAATTCCTGAGACAAATAAACTAGGCTAAGCAAACACTGAGAAGAATAACATTAAATTACGTTTCAATGATAATGAAAGAAGGCCAACAAATTTAATATTTTTTATTTATATGTATTGTATATACATATGTATACAATTACTATAATTTTATATTTACTTATATCTACCATGCTATATAATGTACAAATGCTACATATACATCTAATCATAAACACATGTATGCATATATGTGTAGCATTCCTAGCTAACCACACTCAGGTTTTGTTCCTCTGCCACTCCTTACCCTCACCCATCACAGAACCTATCAATAGTCAAGTGTTACATGAAGATAATTTTAAAAAATAATATGATTGGAGAGCTTAGATCAATACTTGGTATCAAGAGACAAATCTAGTACCTCAATAAATCTGTCATGAAGACGCTTTGCACGCAGACGGATTTTAGCATAAAAAGACCTATTTATCAGCTTACTTAAAGACAGAGAAAATAAACACCAATCAATTACTGAAAAATAGTTATTTGTGAATATGTCAACGTAAATTATCATTTTAAAGTCACATCTGAAATACTTAAGAAAGGTGGAGATTAAATTACATTTGCTATTAATTTAAATACTGTTCAAAATCTCCTCAGAAGACAAAGGGCTTTTGGAGTGCAATATGGACACAGAGAAATGAGAGAAGACTAAGCAGTGTTTTTAAAATAATATTATTGAATTTCACTTTCACTTGAAGATTAAAAACTGTTTCTACATGTTTCTATGCATTCTAATACAGAATATAATATTCAAATATCAACAAAATACCAGGATGCTTATGTATCAAAATTGGTAAATTCCCTTTTTTTCAGTCAATCATCAAATTGCCTTTATCAAACCAAATCTTTACTTTCTCAGTTTAAACCAGAACTAGTATTATTCTAATTCCTTGTCAAAGGGGATGCACATGCATTTACTACAAATTTTTACCAAAACTCAATTTGTCTAGAAACACTATGGAAGAAATGGACATGACAGATAAAAAGAAGGGGCCAAAGTCTAGTATTTCTGTGGTATTTTATCTTGTTCATGGTAGTAGAGAAATGAAATAAACTATAAAGCTGATTAACCTTGTTAGTGGGTGATTTTCCTAACTTCAGGGAAATATTTTAATTTGAAAAAAGAAATGGCAAAGAATTCTAAGAATGGGGAGACACAGATGTATCAAGGAAGACAAAGTGGTAGCAGAATCTAACCTAATGTGGAATGTAGTTTTCTTGTGAAGACAGACAAATAAAGTGTAACTGAAAAAAAAAGGTAGATTTAAAAAAGAAGTCAGCTAATCCTGAGGGACTTGAACTATATTAGATGAAGGAAATTGATTGACACAGTATATGTAAGTTTGTTACAGGATAGCATAAATAATTCACGTGGTCCACAGGATAACACATAACACATAACACTCATACAAGAGTGTTGACAGTGTAGTTTTGACCTATAGGTTTTGGTATATCTTTAGTGGACTGAGTACCTTCTCAAACCTCAATAACGGCCTGGTTTTCAATCATTAAAAGCTAAACACTGATCATAACAGTGTATACCACAAGCTACTACTATATAGACATATTGAAGAAATATACTAAAGCATTGAACAAATACCATTTCAAACTCATAATATGGATCACTTCCTTAACAACTTAGCTTCCAAATAAAAAATCAAATCCATATCATTAAAAATAGTACGCTTATTTAGCTTTGTGAACATAACTTGTGGATGGAATCTTTATAAAATTTTAAGAAATAGATGTCTACAACTGGAAATTTTTAGACAGCAAAATATTACTTTGACTGATATTTCGCAAAGGTACTTCAGAATTTTTGGTACTATATGTATTCAACTTGCTATGGACTGGTTCATACTTGTTCAAAAGCCTTAAGAAGGGTAAGAACTCCTGTCAATTTTATTCCCTTCACATCTAAAGAAATCAGCATAAAAATAAAACTAATTCCCACCATTTCTGAAAAAAATCTGTTAGATAAATAGTCACCTTTTTCCCAAGCACAACAGCTTTCTGTTCCAAAGATTATACAAACTGAACTCGATTGTAATTCTTGCTCTCAGGGGAATCTGCTTGCTATTTGGCAGCTTTTTTATTGTGATTCTTTGATTTTGTAGCCTCTTATCTGTTTCATAATTCGCACTCTCCTTGCCTTCCTTAGCAGCAAGTATGTTTTATCTCAATGGCAGATCATGCTGAAAATGTAAAATGTAAAATAAAGCATAAAAGAAAGTAAGTGTCCTTTATGTTCCCACTAACTTTTTCGCTGAGTACTTTATGTCTATTTTGAATTTGGATGGTTAGTACTCCTGTAGTGTTAGTCTGCATGCTTTTGGCACAACATAGCATTATACAATTTGGCACTTACATTTGTCCCACTGTAGATAATTTTGAACTCTCCATGCGATTTCTGCTTTGTTTCCTATGAGTATGTAGATAGCAGGATTGAGTGTTAACATCTTTGAGGCTTAGCGTCCCTGTTGAAGTTTGGTTGGTATTTTGTAAAACATGCTCAGGTATCAGAAGGGATGCAAATAAAACATTTCCATTTCTTTCTCTCAGTTGTGAACTTTGGGGAATTGCCATACCACTTTCTACTCCCTTCTCATCTGAGTCAGAACAAAAAGGCTGTTTGCACCTAAACAATTATTTTCCAAAATGTTCTGTTATCACAGAGCAAGAACAATCAATACCACTGAATGATTTTTCTCTTGCTGTTCTGGAATGGGCTGGGCCTTGCAGAAGTGACAGTTTTTGAACACAGACAATATTTTATTGAAGGAGGAAGCACACATTTTCTTTTCTCCTCTTTTCACTCCTTCCATCACAATAGCCAAACTTAAAAACTAGATGCATACTTAAATTATTTTTAAATAAATGAAAGACTGAGTTTTTTCTGCTTGAACTCATTGTTTCCCAACTATTTATCTTGTTATGCATATTATGCCAATAATTATCCAATTTTCCCTAACAAAATGTTGTCATATAGGGATTGCTTTTGATAACTGCTGTATTAATGATAAAATCCTAGCAATTACACCTGAAGTAAAAACTATGCTCCTGGTATAGTAATAAAATGGTTCCGCTAATGCATTTATGAAATAGGAAAGATCAGGAAATAGGTGAATTCTGTGATATTTTGAAACAAATATTCTACCCACTGCCACTTCAAATGATTCCATAAATCACAGAAAAAAAGCACAGGATCTCATCATCATATTATTGCTTAAAACCAAGCAAACCAAAAAAACCAACACCCACAAAAAACATGAAAAACACCACCAGTAGTTCTAAAGGCCAAGTTTTCAACAATCTTAAAAATAGTTTAGTACATGTTAATGTGTTATACTTCCGACTTTAATTAATTAAGTAGGGATTAATGCTAGGGTAAGATAAGAAACTGATAAGAAATTCAGCTACTAGAGAACACTTTATATGAAAAATTCTGTAATTTCTTCCAGGGGGCAAACCATGAGAAACATAATAAAATACTTTTTGTTATTGAACACCATGATGCCTAGTAACAGTTATAAATTTAAATTAATGACACAGAGCTATTAAGATTTAACTTGTGCTGGAAAGTACCATATGTATATACATGAAAGATATACAGTATGGAACATGCATCCTTGCAATAAAGCTTTAACAAAATGATAAGAAATACAGACTATTAGAAGTATCTGTGTAGTCCCCAGGGTGAGGTACTAGTAACTTACTATTTTCCTAGATAAACATTAGATTATTGACGTTCTTTGCTTGTATCCACCCACCTACTGAGAAGACACATGCACAAATAGAATGTCAGTAGTTAACAGCCATTAGCTTAAATATAAATCTGTTGTGTCAGATTTCATGCTCCTCAATGACCAGAAACCAAAATATGCCTGCATTTTCCTAGCTTCTGAAGGGAAATAAATTTACTTGTAAAATGTTGCAAATCATGTTAGAATAGTTATTCAGACAACGTGCACGTTTTATTTTTTTAATCTGCTACAGTACCGTAAAACAGTTGAACTTTCTGTTAACACACTGATGAAACCAAGTATTTTACTTCTTTAGAAGAGCTCTACATTCAGTGTAGGGATTTTTTCATGTTCACAGTAATAATTTTTGAAGTGAGGGAGGAAGCATCATGTCACAGATCAAAAAAATCAAATTTATGCATTTTATTTTGTATCTTGTGTAAACAAAAGAATGAGCCAGATGCTTATTAATTAATTGTGGACAGATGACAAAAAGGCACAATGACACATTGCACCAGCTGTGAAGACTGCACATGGCTTTTTTCCCCTCTATCAGTCCATTTTCATATTATCGAGAAAACATTCCAAGTGTCACAAGAGGTGTTAAAAGATAATAATAGTGAGAAGTAAGAATTCATCATTGCTGAATCTTCAAAAACTTTTACCCGGTTTACACTGCAATCACACTTCCAGGTGAGAGAAAAGAAAGACATATAAGAAGTTTTATAGCTATTCCAGTTACCTTTTACCAGTCCTCATTTTGCAGACAATGAATGACTAAGATATTTATGAACTTGCATCACAAACACTATGCCACCATGATAGAAAACACAGTTTTAAGTTTGAAGGACACATGTACTATCTACAAAACAACAACAGTGGAAATGAGGATTTTAAAATTTAGATAGAATACAGGTTAAAATATTAAAATAACCCAAGGAACCCAAAACCAAACCAAAATCAAAATATTTCCATCATCTTGAGTGGGTTTTGTTTTCTTCTCTCCTCCATTATGAAATGAATGTATTCTTGGACTGAATATATTATTATTTCAGGAAATAGTAAAGGTAGTAAGATGGAGACATAAATCAGATGCAGTCATTAAGGAGAGACAAGAAAAAAAAAAAGAAGCTATTTCCTCCTAAAAAAAGGAAGTAGCAAAACACGCAGTTATTGGCACTGTTGCACTTCAAGATTTTAAAGTTTAGCATATGCAAAACTTTTGGCAAATATATCTCATCATTCTATTCACTATTATAGTTAATAGAAATAAAAAATGGTAAGACAATACTTGGCAAATACAGGAAAAGATAGCATATATCATCAGATTCAGGTACTTACAGAATATATTTTAAAGATTATTCCTGCTACCATCTGATTATTTTTGTGATGACACTATGCTGCATAGGATTCATTGACACTTTTCCTTACAGAACCTTTCAGAATTAAAGGTTCTTCAGGAAGTTGGCTCTATATAAGCATTTCCATTAGCTGCAGTTAAAATTAAGGCTGCATAGCAGAGAAAAACTAGATTGAATTACTTCTGAAAATTCCTTCTGCAATCAATAGCACTACAAAATACCCTGATAAGAAAACTTTTAATCAAAGTATATAAATAATATCAGAAAATATTTTCTGGTATTACTTCATTTACTGCTTAGTTCAGTGGCTTAGCTGTTTGGGGTTTTTTTTCCAGAAACTTTAAAGGGCCCATTAAGCTAGTTTTGTGCAATTTTATTGGGTTTGGACATTTAACCAAATGAGCCTGAATTCCATTTTACAGGCACAATGGAATTTGCTTTTAGTGCCACTCTCTAAGGAAAATAAAATCTCCAATTAAGTAATCAGTTTGATTAGTAGAGGCTCCTAAAAGTACATAGGTTTTTAGTAAGCAATTTTTATTTATAATTCTTTTCATAACTACGCTGTATATTTAGTAGAAAATGTTAACATTTTTTTTCTCAGTAAAAGGACAATTAACACACCTCCAAATATGCATTTTCAGCTTCTCTTAAATTCAATTTGCAAATTCAGATCAAATGGGCCTAACAAGGTTAATAAATGTAGGTTTGGTAAAAGGTAGTCTAGGGCCAGTTCTGTTTTCAGCTTACTTCCTGATATATATACCAGTTTTGTCTGTGGCAGACTTAGATTCAGTAATCTTCCTTCACTATTGTGAAGCAACAAGAAATATGGCAATATTTTGTCCAAGTCTTTGCACATGTAGAAACTTTTGCATAACACAGAGCAGAGGGATTCTGACATTGCACTGTGCATTTTTTCCTTTCTGTTCTACCTTCATCCAAATTGTTTTGTTGTTTTCTTAGAAAAATTGACCTTTTAAGAACTCAGAGCTAATACTTCAACAAAAACATAGTGGTAACCTCAATTTTCTCTTCCATGTTTTCCATCTCAGAGGAAGACTGAAACAAGAACAAAATGGTTTGAGTAATTTGAAAGAATAGTTCCTTCAGGAATCATAATGTCAGTGGCCAAGCTAATAACGTTGAGCAAAAGAATTATGAAATTAATTACTCTTTGTACCTTCTGATCCCAATAAATGAGTCGAATTACTTTTTGCTTCTCATGTTGAGAAGATCAGTAATCAAATAGAAACTTATCCAAAGAGGGAAAAGAGTAGTATAACTTGCTGACAGTCAGTGAGCAGAAACTTAAAAGTAAGGTCACTCACATCTGAAAAAGGACTCATATCCTACCTAAGTAACCTACATTTCTACTGTTATGACAGGAATTATATTATCTTGTCTACTTTTTAAGTTAGACATTTTTATGACAGTTTATCCATTATATTGCAAATCTCACACTTTTGGTAGCTTTCTTTATCCTACTTACAAAATGTGAATGATTGGATGACTCAGATTATTAAGGTATACCATCAGATGTGAATGACAAAGCTATTTATCTGCACTGCTCTCTCTCTAACAATAAAGTTATTACTAAAACTTCAAATGAAACATAAGCTTTCCAAGCCCTTTTCTAATAACTACTTTTCACAAAACTATTTAGAAGCCCCTTGATGAAATATTTAGCAGAGAAATATTTGCTGAAGAGACATTGATATCAAAGACAAGCATTTAGAACTTCATTTGATGTAACACTGTGTGAATTTAGTAGAAAGACAGAAAAAATTGTTCAGTTTGTGGTTGAGTACATTAGATAGCACAAAGTATTGCCTGATTAACTAAGCATTTTGAAGTGTTTTTCTATTATTCTGAATATTTTTTTTCAGGATTTAAAAAAGAAATTAAATAAGATAGCAACGTGGTTTTACCACAAATAAAAGTAAAAAGGAAAAGTAAAGGAGGAAAATGAAATAATTTAGGTTTGTCCCTGCATATTTTCTAAACCTAGCAGTTCCTGAATATTGGCTTCTGTTGACAGTTACACAGACACACTACATACACCATGAGAGACATAGTATTACTTGCTCCAAATGGAACTAGCCACACAAAACTGTGAAAACTGTGTCTTGAGGGGAGAGGGGCTTGGGTTTCTTTTGTCATTGTGTGTGGTTTGGTTTCATTTTTGGTTTTTTTCCTTTCTTTTTTTCATCATCAATGTGTGTTTTACCTTAGGAGGCGATGGTATTTAGAAGAGTGATTTCCCTTCCAGACCATTATCTCAACCAACTCAGCAGAGCTTTATGCCGTTCTGATTTATACTGAGCTGGGCAGAGACTCAATGCAAGACCTTCATGCAAGGAGTGCACATCTCACTTTGTGCTCCCTCCAAGAGTATTCAGAAAGGTTATCCATAAGGCTTATCTCTGCTAATGCTGGACGAGAGACAGGCTTTTGTGGATGTTGTTATCAGTGGAGGAACCCCAACTAAGTGTGCTGAGCTGCCCTGCAGCAGAGCTTTGTAGCCCCAGATACAACAGGAATGTTCTAGAAAGACCAGTCTCATACAACTAAAATTGGTCTCTCTGACTCCCTAAAGCATACATTTTTGTATATACTCAATCAACATAACCACCACAATTCCATTTAAATAAGATGATCTCCAAGAATTCTGAAAAAGTACTACTAACTATGTGCATAAAAATAAGTCATTACCTGTTGCATGTAGTTACCTTATTTGCTAAGGACAACAAAATGCATTATTGCATTTCTGGTAGCATATTGTCATAATCAATGCTTTCTTTATAAACTATTATTTTATATAGTAACAGAAAATATGACATGGTCTCTAATCCTTTAGTGTACATAAGGTAATAATTTTGCATCTGTTATTTCCCTATGCTTCTTTGTACGAATTTTAGCATAAATAATAATATTTATTTCAGAAAATGTGTGAACAAGCAAGCAGTTATGCTATGGTGTATATAACTTTTTTTTAATTACAGAACTACAAAAACCCCCAATCAAAACAGCTGAGCTGTAACTTCAACAAATATATATTTAAAATCTGGTTTTAAAAATAACCTTACAAAACATTCTTTCTAACTACACAGATCTCTCTTTACACATAGAGCACCTATCTCTAGGCCAGTTTTACACATAATAACAATTATATTTGAAATAGTGCAATACATAGGCTGAGTGTAATTTTTTAAAGAATATGATCAAAATGCTCTAACAGACTATTTCAAGTCTACAATCCTGTCCTTTGTTCTTTTTGTCTCTAAGCAGTGGCTAACTGTAACTCTTGTTGAAGAATTCCTGAAGACACAAGAAAATAAATATATAATATATATTATAAAACAAACAAAGAGATTGTCATGATTGTCTTTTTAGCTCACACCACATCTCTGCTTGTACAGACTTTTTGGATACAAAACCTTCTCTCTCAGAAGCTTTGCTTTAAGCCAAGAATAGCATTTTAAAGCCTTAATTTTTAATCCCTTTGCCGTCTATATTTTAGGAAGACGCTTTAATACTATCTGCTCAAATACACAAATCAGAATAATTCTTACACTCAGTGTCACACTTGAGAAGATTTGTTAAATGAGTTAAGACTAATTTCTTTTTCAGCTCTGGACATATGGGCTCATTCACTAGTTAAAGTAAACAGCATGTTACTACTCATCCCTCTACTGGAAAATGATGACAGCACCCATTCTGGAAAGCACAAGACAGCAATACAGAATTAAGTAAAGATAGGTATATACGCATAGAAAAAGTCAGAAAAAAAAATTAATAAAATTATTAATTGTATGAGATGTGCACAATTTCTAGCAATGCATCTAGGAATTCCACTCCCAAAGAAGCATGAAGATAGAATGTGTCCCTCCTCCTCAGGGAGATTAATTATTCTTCTAATTGCCTTTACAATGGACATTAGCATTCATTCCATGTAGTAGCCCTACTCTATGTCCTTAAGAAAGCCATTACTCTAGGCCAAACTGGAATAAATAAAAAGAGTAGTTCTTGTATTGGATGTTTAAATTGTAAAAAACTCCCAACCAACCAACTGAACGAAAATCTCCAAATAAAAATTATTTCAATACAGGAGTCATTTGCAGATCCTAGCCTCTTATTCATTTGACCTGATCCAATACTACAGGTCTGGGAACCCTCCATCAGTTTTGGCTAGCTGATACACAGAGAAGCTTGGTAAAAACTTTTGCAATTGCAAGCTTATACCATGAGTATAATATAACCTGGAAAAAAAAGCACCTTGTACTAAAAATAGGATGATCTAAAAATGTTAGTTAGATTTGTTGAAACTGATTTAAACTAAAAAGATATAGAGCCAGAAATCTTTAGAATATGGAGGAAAATATTCCATCATACTGCAGGGTCTCTTACTTAATTTTTTAATCAACTTAAGTGTAATGAAATGGGTTCCATTTCAGCTGCATATACTCAAACCTCATACCATATTTGCACTACAGCTTGTTTATCCCATCAACAGGTTTATGATTTTGCCTTACTGTTCATAAGTTGACTCAAGAATGAAAACATGACTGAGATATTAAGCAATTCTCTCAGTCAAATAACTTGAACTTCTCAGGTATCTTTGTACACAGTACAGAAACAGAGTTATCAGACCTTCAAGCACTTCAACAACTGTATCAGACACCAGGTAGCTTCGTGATGAGCAATACAAAGAAAAGATGGCCATCAGGAAGTGTTTTGTATTTTTTGCAGGAATTAAAGCATACTAATTTGGCCTGTCATGATTCTGGAACAACCACAGAAGCAAATATATATTCCATCCAAGAACATGTGATACTGGAAAGGATGGCTGGACTCGCAATGCAGAGGAAAATAATAAAAGTAAAAACACAAGCAAGCAGCAAAATAAAACAAACAACTATTTATCACAGGTTTTACACAAGGTCATATATTTTTATGTGGTTATTTCAGTCTGAAAAGCAAATGCTTTAGTAACTAATATAGACTCTAGACTTCAGGAGAGAAGATTTATGGCCTCTTCAAGGATGTGCTTGCTAGTGTGGAAGGGATAAAACCCTGGAGGGAAGAGTGACCCAGGAAAGTTAGTTAATACTAAAAGATCACCTCTTTCAGGCTCAGAAGCAATGCATCCCAACAAAAAGGAAGTCAGGCAAAAATGGTGTGAAATCTGCACAAACAAGTTCTGGGACAAGTTCAAACACAAAAACGAAGCCTACGGAGGGTTGGAGCAAAGGCGTAGTCTCGGAGTAATACAGAAAGATTGTCCAAGCTACCAGTTTAGGAAAACAAAAGCACCGGCAGAGTTAATCTGGCCAGGGATGCCAAGGACAACAAGAAAATCTTCTTTAGGTATGTTGGTGATAAAAGCAAGACTAGGGAAAATGTGGTCCCTTTCTAGAAAAAAAGAAAAGAAGACCAGGTTACCTAGGACATGGAGAAGGCTGAAGTACTCAATGAAGTTTTTCCCTTGGTCTTCACTGCCAAGTGCTCTAGACACATCAACAAAGCTGCTGAAGGCAAAGGCAAGGGCTGGGCCAATGAAAAGTGGTCTACTGTAGAAGATTGGGTTTGAGAACATGTAATGAATCTGGGGGCACACAAGTTGATGGAAATTGGTGAGGTGAATCCACAGGTCCTTGAGAGAATTTGAACTTGCAGTGGCTAAGCCATTATCCATCATATTTGACAAGTTGTGGCAGTCTGATGAAGGTTCCACTACTGGAAAAGGAGAAACATAACATCTATTTTCTAAAAGGGAAATATTGAAAGCCAGGGAACTACAGGACAGTCAATCTCACTGCTGTCGCAGGCAAGATCATAGACTGAAGCAGTCTGGCCAGCAGAAAGAGGGAGGGGAGTCTGACCCTCTGCTCTGCCCTGGTGAGACCCTACCTGCAGTGCTGCATCCAGGTAGGGGGCACCCAAGACAAGAAAGATGTGAACCTGTTGGCGTGGGTCCAGAGGAGGTCCATAAAGGAGGTCAAAAGGCTGAAGCACCTTTGAAGACATGCTGAGAGAGATGGGGTTGTTCAGCCTGGAGAAGGAAGTTTCTGTGGAGATCTTCTTGTGGCCTTCCAGTACTCGAAGGAGGCCTACAAGAAGGCTGAAGAGGGACTTTTCTCAAGGGCCTGTAGTGATAGGTCAAGTGGGAATGGCTTCAAACTGAAAGAGAATAGGTTTAGATTAGGTATTAGGAAGAAATTTCTTACTTTGAGGATGGTGAGGCACTGCAACAGGTTGCCCAGAGGAGCCATAGATGCTTCTTCCCTGGAAATGTTCAAGTCTAGACTGGATGGGCTTTTAAGAAATTTGGTCTGGTGGAAGTTGTCCTTGTCCCTGGCAGTGAGGATGGGACTAGATCAACTTAATGGTTTCTTTCAACTCAAACCATTCTATGATTCTATGTTTCCTGTGGAGAAGGACACAAAAAATGTCATCATTTTGTTAAATAACAACTTTTCATACGGGTCACTTGGGCCTTTGGCATTCTTCAGATTCTTACAACAGTGACAAGACTCAAATGCTGACTATTTTAAAACAGATTTAGATATTTTTATAACTAATCTGATACCTTCAGTAATTGATAAGTTTTGAATTAAATCCACAAAGTTTCGTATTGATGTCCATTTTTTCCCCTCAGAATAAGATAGCATAGCTTATGCTTCATTATAAAAATTGGATCTAATATGGCCTAATATACTTATTTTTCATGCAATTTTACATTCTGCAATTGAATTTATTTTATCAATTGCTTGCCAATTACAAAAATAAGAAAAAAAAAAGGGAAATAAAATCCTACAGAGAAAGTGCTGTATATACATTAAAGAGTATACAAATTATTTAAAAATAGAATAATTTATTTCCCTTATATTTCATCTCAGACAGGTAGTTATTTTGAGATAAAGAATGGTAAAGAATTCTGTAAATAGAGTTTTAAGTTTAGTACAGATCTACTTGCATTTAGGCATAATTGCTTAAAAAACTCCTGCATAAAAAGAACACTAGTTTTGAGATGATGAGAAGACAGGAGCCAATCGCTTCAATTAATAAATTATGAACAAGAGAAAGAATTGCTTTTTCAAAGTCTTAAGTGATTACAGAACTTCAGACATTTTTCAATACAGTACATAAACATAGAAAGGTAAATTGTCAGACATTTCTAGACATGCATATATGTTTCAAAGTATTGTGCTGCTCATTTCTTATTGCTAACTCAGTTATTTTAGGAAATTTTACCTCAAAAATACATATGTATAATTTAAAAAAATTATTAAATAGAAATGGTATGCAAACACTGCATTTTATAGATACTTGATGAAACACTTGAGGAGCACTTTTAAATCATTAGCGCATAATCAGAAAGAGGAAAAGAAAAGCACTATCTACAAGTTTTTATTTTGGAAGACAACTGAAAAATCTGCCATTGAAATAACTCTTTGTAAATACACTAATATGCAGTGTGATAGTTAACTCAGATTAATTGAATAAAATGGTAGAGGTTTTTATTTAGAACCACAATGTTCATATTGATGTCCATTTTTTCCCCTTAGAAACCCAATATGACAGAAATTTGACAAATAGGATCTAGTATATTCAATCAGTAAGCATTTTTACAGTTTGCTATTGAATTTATTCTATGAAATTCCTTATCTAATTTTAATTTTATTTTGATTAACAAAACATGTGAATTAATAGCAATTTTTGCTTTAGTTTAAGTAGTTGAAAAATTCAGTGAAGTTGAAAAATTTCAATGAACCTTGACACAGCTACCTGAATTGCTCAACTAACATTTTATAGCATATCTACTATGTTATTTTCATACTACTTTTGTGTATTTTTTCTTTTATTTTACATGTTAACTTAAATTTTAAAGACCATGAAATATTAAATATTCCATGCTATTTTAAAACACAAAGGCCACATGTTTCTTGCCTTACCTGGAGGTTATTTAGCTTGGAATGAAAGACTGCCAAATTACAGAGCTCATCAGTGTAAATTGTTATTTACAGCTGAGATTGAAACCGTGAGAAATGACTCATGACTATCAGGTAATAAAGGTGCAAATTGCTTGCCCTAGCAGTACAAGAAACTGGTTTAATTTTACTAAAATTAATTCAATAAAATCCTATGAATCTGGCAACAAGGAGTAGCAGAGAACATTATTCCCTCTATTTAAAAAAAAGAAAAGAAACTAATAAAAATGTGTTCTTCACACTTTTTTATTCTTTAAAAAATATACCAGCCCAAAAATATTTAAAATTTATTCATATTCTGAATGTCAACAGATTATACTCATCATAGATGAGAAATCTCAATTTATTTTATTGTTATTGATAAAGAGGCAAAACAACGTGAACAAAACACCAGATTAAAAAAATCTTTAAAAAACACAGTCTTTACCAGACCGTAAAGAACAGGTGAAAAGCACCGAGTGAGGCTGACATAGACTTGTTGATAATGGGTCAGCTTACTGCATACTCAAGCAAACCAGACAGAAATAAATCTGTGCTCTATAGAATGCACCTATAATCTGGCTACCAACAATGTAGGGCCACTGATTTTTGAACAATCTTAGCAATTGGAAGAGATGCCTGAGAATGGAAGGATAGCAAATAACCCTATCTTCAACAGGGCCAAGAAGTAGGATTCAGGGAACTACAGGCCCATCTGACCTTACCTCCATACCTGTGAAGATGATGGAATAACTAATCCTGGAATCTCCTGCCACAAACAAGAACAATAAAAAGGTGATCAGGAGTAGTAAACTTGGATTCACCAAGGGGAAGTCATGCTTGGCATACCTGATAACCTACAATCAAATGACAAGTTTCTAGACGACAGGAGAGGAGTAGATATAGTCTACCTTAAATTTAGCAAGTCTTCTGACATCTTCTGTAACTTCCTTATAGATTAGATGTAGTAGTACAGGCTGTATGAGCAGACAGTGAGCTGGGTTGAGAGCTAGCTGAATTAACAGGCTTAAACAATAACAAAATATAGGGCAGTAAGTTTACCCCAGGGGTAAACACTGGGCCCAATCACGTTCAACAACTTTATTAATTATCTGGCTGATGAGACAGAGTGTAGCCTTAAAACGTTTGATTATAATACAGGACTGGGAGAAGTGGATGATATGCCAGAGGACTGCACAGCCATCCAGACCTCACAGGATTGGAGAAATGATCTGACAGCAATCTCACACAGTTAAACAGAAAGCAGTGCTAAGTTCTGGACCTTAGGAGGAATATTGTCTGGCATACAGGATCCAAGATGAGAATTATTCATCTTAGAAACTGCTTTACAAGGAAGGCTATAGGGGATTGAAGTCGCACATGGAAACAGCAATGTGTCCACACCACGAAGAAGGCCAGTAGCTTCCTAGAGTGGACTAGGTGCAGCATTGCCAGCAGGTCAAGGGAGGTGGTTCTTCTCCTCTACTCAGTACTGGTGAGGCCACACCTAGAGTATTCTGTCCACTTTGGGTCTTCCACTGGGAAGACCACAAGTATCTTCCTCTCCACAATAGAGACATGGAACTACTGTAGTGCATGCAACAAAGGTCCACAATGACTTAGAGGCTGGAGAAACTCTCCTGTAGGGGAGGACTGAGAGAACTAGGAATGGTCAGCCTGGGGTAAGGAAGGTTTAGAGTGATCTCTTCAATTTGTGCAAATATATGAGGGGACAGTGTAAAAAAATCGGGATGTTTTCAGTGGCACCCAGTGACAAGGCAAGAGACAACGGGCACGATCTTAAAAACAGGAACTTCAATCTGAACACCAGGAGACAATTTTTCACCATGAAAATGACTAAGCACTTGCACAGGTTGCTCAGAAGAGTTATGAACTCTTCTTGGAGATATTCAGCTCTTTGAATATCATCATAGCCAACTTCTGTAGGCGATTCTGATTTAGCAGGGAGGTTGCACAAGGGTCCCTCCCCACTTCAACCACTCATTTCTGTGATTCTGTGAAACACTTTGATTTTAATAGTTACAATAAATTGGTCATCAACATTTGTTATATATGTCATGTGAGCCTTGACTGGATTTCATACACTGAAGCTCAGTATATTGATAAGTGACTAACACAAGGCATACAAATAATATGTTTCAGAATCAAAATACACCCTAGTTCTCCCAGGCACTGTGAATGTAGAACATAACAATGTATAAGCTAGGTCAGATCCACAGCATATCACTTCTGCTAAAGGTTTGCATGAAAGAAATGAGTTTATGGAGGGTTATTTCTCCCCGACATACTATTTCACCTTCAGGCAATACAATTTTAGCTGCTGGCAATTGCCATTTAGGGACAGAGAATAGGAAAAAGTTAATAAAGCTGTACATGAGGTTGCAATTTGGAGGAGATACCTGGTATTTGTTGTTACTTCTATCAATATTAGTAACTAATATAGTGTGTTTAGTAGTGTGTAATTTTCTAAGACTGTTTTCTTTTACTTTAAAATATTTGTGCAGGTTTCATGCTAACTGTTGAAATCATAAGTAAGTTATGGTGACTTGTTGGGGTCACTGAGTTAGCTAGTAAGCCAGAAAGCCCCAAAAGGGCAGAGGCCCGCTGGGGGAAAAACTCAAATATTTGAGACATCGTTACTATCTTTGTGAAAGTAAAGGACACGCCTCTCCCACAATTCCTTGCAGAGGAAATGTAACCATACACACCCCCCAGACTCTGTTCAAGAAAAACTACCTCTCCCAGCAGCCTGTGCGCTGCTTCCTTGACCGGGTCGTCTGCTCCGCCCCTTCCCTGTGCTCATTGGCTTCCCTCACTGGCCCCGCCTTTGTACCGCCCCTATGCCCTCGGATTACTGGCTGTGAGGCCCCATATAAACGCGAGGTGTGAAAGAGTCAGGTTTATTTGCCTGGTCGCTCCTCGGGGTGGTGGGATAAACTCTGGCCGTGGATATTGGCCTGCGGGGAGCCCTCCTTGCTCCTTATCTGTGGTAATATTGAGCTGTCCGGCTTGGGTGAGGGGGTACTTGTCATCATTACCTAACACCAGCGCAAGGCAGAAAGAGGAGCCTGCTAGCAGCTAGCCTGCACCTGAATTGTCCCTCTCCAGAGACGATTTGGGGTCCACAGCAGCTCCCTCCAGACGTCATAATAAACCCGCTTTACGCCTTTAGTGACTGACAAGCGAGAGGTATCTACAGATAGTTTTCTGAGAATGATGGAAGTAAGTTTCAAGTCAAAGTGATTGTCATTTTTACAGAAAATGGGCTTTTGAACATAAGAAGAGGGAGGAGAGAGTTAATTCAATGATAGAATAAGAAATAGGCCAGTGAATAAAGTGCTTCCTGATCAGAATGAGGAAAGAAACACCTTTTGCCAAAATGCAAAATTAAAGTCTTTAGCATTTTATCAACTTCAAAATCCTTTTACTGTCACCCTCCAAATCTGCCTTCCATACACTGACTCAATATGAAACTTCAAATTATCTTGTTTCTATGGATCTCTAGATATATGAAGATACAACAGATCTCAACACTTAATAGCATGGTGAAACACTCCTTCAGTGTCAAGTTAACTGGTAGCTCTTTGAATAAGGGGCTGCCTTTTCTGGACAAAAACTAGTTGAAACATTTAAAATAACAACATGATTTCTTGCTGAAAACATAAGTATAAATAAGAGCAGGAAAGGACACAGAGTAAGAAAAAACACTCGTTTTGTATACATAATGCTAGTATTATATGTGGGTTTTTTTACTATATTGCAATCTCTGTGTACAGAAATCATTTTAGAAGTGTATGAAATAGTTTACTTCAGCTTTCACATTAAAAAAACTGCTTTAACAAAATCAGTTATATGGTATCAATGTAGATTAAAAAAAAATACACCTGATTTAAATTTTACCATGCTGACCAAGAAATATACTTGTTCAGTTTAAGTTACTAGAAAAAAATGAAGTAAATTTCAAAGCAGGAATTATCTTCCAGAATTCAGTCCTGAAGAATAAAAAAAGATGAGAAAATTAACTGATTTCGTCTCTCGTGATAGAGGTGGCATGTCCTAATTAGATAAATGCTACAGAGCAGTTTGCATTTGCCGATGATGTCAAACATCCATGGTGGAAGTGGAAGGAGTTTGTAGACTAATATTTCAATTAACTAAAGCAAATTTTAGTAAATAAACCCATCTAAAACTGAATTTCTTTTTTAGGTCAGAAATGCAGAAACATTTAAAAGATATTTTGAAAACATCTAGACATATTTAAAATGGCATGTCTTATTTTTATTTTTCTAAAAGATAAATCATTCTGAAATTCTGACAGACACTATAAAAAGGAAAGAAACACTGTGTTTTGAAAAAATGAGTTAAAGATATTTTGGACTATTTTTGAAGTCTCTCTCTCCCACTCTCTCTTTCCTCTCTTTCTGTAGTGTTTCTCTTCTTCAGGTTAAGACCAGATGTGCTCTTTTTGTTTCAGCCTGCAAAACCAGAATTTTTTAAATAGATGTCAAAATCAGACAAACATTTCATGTATTCAAAATTAATATAACTTTTTATAAAGTGTTAGAGCACAGAACTTTGTACTGAAAGTCATCTACATATATCTGAATTTTGCAAAAATCTATTTTTCCTCCTTGTCTAATTTGGTGTTTCCCATGATAAATGCTTACATTTCTGAATAAACAAAAAAGAGGAACAGATATGGAACTTACGTTAATAGAAACATAAAATTAAAACAACTTGGTACCAGAGTAGTACATTATTGCAGACTCTCAAAAATATTATGGAAGTGGATCTTTGTTCATAGGTTTGGGGAAAGAGCTGTGACTCCTCACATTCTTATACACTCATAGCAGGAATAAGAAATATTAATTCACTTTGCTGGTATTATGCAGGGTCCAATACCTCATAACATCACTTAAACTAGGGGACAGAAGAGATCAAATTTAGACATTTTGTATTTATGGAAACTCTTTCATGCTCTAGGCTAAGTTGACCAACATGCCAAGTATCAATCAGTAGTAAAAAAGAAAAAGCCCGAACAATACAACACGTCCTAACCCCTCCACAAGTGTTAAAACTTCAACCTTTTTACTAGACTCTTTGCTATTTTGACAATCCTATGAAAAAGACTCTTGGTGTTAACCATACGTATCTGTCCCACAAATTCTTCAAATAGCAAGCAAAGAACAATATGCTGTAAAAGATTTTTTGAAAATGTTAGCAATACAAAAGATTTTATCAGTTCTTTGAACATGAAAGTTCTTTGATGCATAAAATAAAGATTTTTGTTAGGTAGGGACAAATTCAGTGTCTTCTAGGCTCTGTAGATGAGATTACATTTTGAAGGAGAAATGTTCAGTCAGCACTTCTTAAAAAGTGTTTTCTTTCTGGATTCTGTCTTTTTAAATAGGATTTATACTGAATCACCATACACAAAAACAGTGGAATTCTACTACTAATAGAGCATTAAGGGCTTTAACTTTGAATTCATCTCATTTTTTATGCAATCCCTAGAACACCTGTGGACAACAACTGCTTTATACAGGATTATAAATTTTCTAAAATTTGTTTAACTATTATGTGGGTAAACAGTAGATCAACTTACTTTCAGTTTACTTTTTAGATCAAGATCAGGTCTAGTGGAGTGTGAAATGAATACTAATTTTTTTATATCTCAGCAATTACAACTACCAGCAACTACCTTTTAAGAGCCCCAGCAGATTTCTTAAGACCATTTGTGTGATCAAGCAATTCCCATGAACAATTTGAAAGTCATATTATACAAAGGCCCCAGAGCCTTATTCAAATTTTAAGAAAATCAATCTTATACAGTTTCTTTTGAGATCATTCAAAATGATTCCTTATGTTATATATTCATCTATCATATATACCTACTGCATACTTTACAAGCCTCACAGACAAATTTGACCTGTCCTGACCTCTTACAAGCACATATCACTTTAAAGAAATGGGTGTAAATTTATCTTTTCAACAAAAATTTCACTCTATGTAACAAAATGTCTTAAAAGATTTGTTTACTTCAATTAATAAATGTGGTTTTCATATGGATAATACAGGGCTATTTACAATTAATCCTCAGAACTGCGTAACTCTACCCCCCAAAAAAACCAGATATTGCTATAAAAATAATAATCACAATTGGATTTACTAATGGATATAATTATTGCCTATTACATGCCTTCTTGTACTTAGGAAACAGTGCCAATAAGGATGCTGACAAAGAAGATACCCTTTTAAGAAATGCAATGAAGTCTTGCTCTTTCACCATAGAAACTCAGGTAAAGAACTCTTACTGTGCTGTAATTCTGTCTATATTACAAACAAATTAATGTTTTGTTACTTACTACATGGTTAAAGGTAGTCTTTGTTGTCTTTCAGAAGCATTTTTTATGTATTGGATCTAATCTCATCAACTTCAACAGGCAATGGGTTAGATAAGATCCATATAGGTTCACATAAAGATTTACTTCCAGATTGGTGTTCATATGTTCTCATAAACATGTAAGAAAGCACATAAGTATAGAAGAATCATTCATGGAGAATTTTCAAGAAAAGCCTTCAGATAAATTTCAGGAACTGTTCTATTTCTTCAGGAAATTAACCATAAAGTGCACAAAATATCAGAATATCTTTAGCAATTCAAGAATACTAAGGAAGTTGTCCGGGATCATTTCACTTATGTCTCCCATGTTAAAAACTAGAAAATAATAAGAAAAAAAATCAACAAACCAACAACACAAGACCCTCCCCACTACCCAAAAAAACCTCAAAAAAACCAAATAAACAAATGAAAAAAAACTCAAAAAACCAAAACCCAAATCAAACTAAACCCTAGCAAAATTCCAGCCCATGCTTATCTGGATATCTGTATCTTCAAAAGAAAAAAAAAAAAAAAGGAGTCATCCATGGATAGAAAGGAAAAAGGAAGTAACTAAAGAATTTATACTTCTGTGGATGATATTGTGAGTATTGTAGCAATAGTTTAAATTTAGTCTTTCACTCAGAAGTTCATTATTTTTTGATGATATTCGCCAAAACTAATAACATGAAAAAGCCTATAAACAAACAGAGTAGTGAAACAAAATGAGCTTAAAATTTGATTATTTAAACTTTCAGTGTTTGGAGTAAGATAAATAGCTAAATATTTTTCCCTGCTAAAGCTAAACACTAAAACTGATATACTTTGGTTTTTTAATAACCTCTTTCAACTACAAGTCTTGACATAATCTCAGAAAGATAGATGTTAAATGTAAAGGTAGTCAATATACTAATCTTTTGTGAAAAAACAGCAGAACATTGTGTAGTGCACTATTTTATCTGAAATCACTGCAGTTTAGCTCATTTCATTAGCTGAACTTGCTTATTTAGGGACAAACATTGGTACTTTTAAACAATAAAATAATCAGTGTGGATGTTCAGATACTTAAGGTCCCACTGGTCACCCACCTACTGGCAAATCAGATGAGAGATCCAAAAGTTTTAATAAGAGGTAACTTCCTACCTCAGTAGAACTACAAAATTTGCAATAATTGTTCTTTGTCTAATTCAGTAAATAAAGATTGGAATACTGTATATTATTATGGATAAATTCTCACAGCCTACCTCTCTGGGGAGGAAAAAAAAGTAAACAAACATGAAGGAAACCAAATCTGCAAAACAACTAAATATCTTTAACTCTACTGAGCTGGTTTCCTTTTTTTTTTTGTTGCTCATTAATATTATCAATTGACCATATCTTTAATTTTTTTCCTTAAACAATACCGAAACCTAGATAGTCACAGTCTAATAGAATGTAAGAGGGAACAAACCATTTTCTGCTTTCACTCAATTTTTTACCAAGTTTTTAGCAATTTTCTTTTTGCTACTGTCTACTGTTGATGTAGGAGCACAAACAAGTTTATTAGCATAAAATTCTCTCTTATTTACATGTTTAGATCATTTTGTATGTCAGCACTACAAAGATGCATTGTACAGATAATCCATGTTGGAGAAAGGATGACAGGATTAGTACTGCAGGAACTGGACAAACAATTACCAGTGATTAATCCTTGCCCTTCACTATTTTGACATCCTTATTTTAGTGGAGTGACTTGTGGATCTGCATCAAATTTTTCTGTCTCTTTACTCAGCACTGCTTCTGTTTTAAGATAAGAAATAAATCATAATAGTATAGCATTTACTAAATTTTAGATTCTCTTAGGGAAAATAATAGAAATTAAAGAGCTATAAATTTAAGAATGTTTACGTTTCCATCTCGTCAAGGATGTAATTCCTAAATTATTTAGCAATGAAGTAATTTGGTGGGTTTTAGTCAAAATTTATTTTCTGTGACATGATTGTGTGTTTATTGTTTCAAAAGTCTTTTTTTTCTCTCTTATTACCCCCTGTACAAAGTCACAAGCAGAGAAAAAGTCAAAAGTCAGGCATAACACTGTAACACCCTAATAAATTGCTACTCATTGCCTTCTAGTCTGAGTTTCGGCTTCCTAGCCCATAGCCAAAAATCCCAATAGACCATAGTGAGAATTTATTTTTGTATAGATTGACAGAAATTTTTGAGAAAAGATTTTCAAGAGTTGGTAGGAATTAGGCAGTGAAACTAAGAACATCTGCACTAAAAGAATAACTTTCAAATCAAAGATGTCAGCATATTTCAGCATTTGACATATGTAAGTCTGAAATATCATAGAAATTACTAGACTCTATCACCTCAATATATGAATCTGCGTTATAGAAATCAAATTTATGTGGTGGCTTTTCTTCTACTCCACCCTGGGAATTGCTATTAACACTATTTGTAACTGTATGCGCAGATCAGAGTAAGAAGAGACTCCATGATGCAGATAATAAAATGTTCAGACAAAGGGGAGGAGAAGGAAATCCCTTATAATAACATTAGGAGATACTCACTACAAATTGGAAATTACAGACCATATGTTTTCAATTTATTTTTTGACACTGGGTGTTAACTCAGAACAGCAGCACATTCACAGATGTGGATGTAGATTTACTAAGGATGCAGATTTAAAAATGCAGATTTAAAAAGTTATCACTTATTTTTCAAGCAATGATCTGAATGCCCTTACAGAGAAAGAACACAAACTCCAATATTTAGATAGGTCCCTTAATTCCAGATAATTCCTCCAGGGTTTTTGTGGGGAGAGAGCAGAGTGATTTTTTAATCATTTTTCTCCTCCTTCCTTGCCTTCCTTATGCAGAAGAGAAAGGGATATGCTAAAGCACTCCTAAGTGTCAGTTGCTTAGCTTTTCTATTTTGCTTCTTCATAGTTGTGCCTTTTCCTTTCTCTATGTCATATACTTCAGTTTCAGAAGTTCAGCCAACATCCTCTAATTTCTTGTATCCTCATTTATTTTTTTTGTCTGTTTCCCTACCAAATGCAGATGAACAGGGAGGTCAATGAGGAAACTGAATTAACTTCTGTTTTCTTAGCAACAACAGAGTTGGGTATATGGTAAGGATGATCATGTACTTGACTTTTGACTTAGTAAAATTTCCCTTTTTGTCGTCCAGAGAAGAGAGTATTCACTTTCTTCTCATTCCCTAAGTACTCTGAGAACCAATCCTTCATAAGTCCTTTTTTCTAAAAACCAAAATCTGTGAAAGGGTTGGCAACAAAACCAAAACACAGGCTTGGATTGAGCTTAATGATACAGAATAACACAAATTGCTTTGCACTGACAGAAACTATAAAAGTATTTAGTCCCTTCAAGGAATCAAAGTGTATTATTGTATATATTTGTTACAAAAAAAGTGGCTTTCTATCTAAAGCTGAGGGAAGTAGCGCTGTAATGCTCTATAAACACATATGCCATGTTTCTGAACCCATAATTTCAACTTGCTTCTACTCTGATCCAATGTCTCCTCAAGAACATCATCAGAGGAAAGGAGAATGAACGCTTTGTAAACATTTACAAATCCCCAAGCAGCTATGACAGGTAATCCAAAGTATCTTGAGCTGACCCCTACCTGCTAATGCCTGTGCTGTGTTCATGGACCACATATCTAGGGCTAGCATAGTAGAGCTCATATCCTTTGGTAAAGTGTGAGGATAAAATAGAATTACTGTATAGGTATGTACACTTCTTTCTACATGGCAGCAACCTGTCATTGCAAATAAAGATGAGTTTAAAATGCTATTACCTTTAGCACATAAATTCCTTTCTTTTCCAGGTAGATATGGTGGAGGCCCACACCAAGGAGACATTTTTCTTCTCTACACTAACTCTATGCTAATTATGATTCTTATTTATAAGAATAACTAAACTAATTTGCTGCAATTTGTATAGGAATGTGCTAATACACTGCACAGGAGTGCACTCTTTCTTTCTTGTGAAAATATTATGGATATCAATGGAGTTGTAACTCCTGATAACTTTCAAGACTGAGGGAGTAATTATTCCTCAAAATCTCAAAGTTACTTTGCAATTATTTTCTGGAAATATTATCCAGGCTGTAAAATTAAATACATGCATTTAGTTATTTAGTTAATAGTAATTATTAGTATCTAAATGTTAACAATTCTTATATCCTCCTAATTTTTAAAATAACCTATCTGTCCTGTTTTAACACACGATTTACACCATGTAAATGTTCTGTATCCACAACAGTCTGTGATATGGAGTTCTCTCTACGTGATCTCCCTTATTGTGTGAAGTAGATAGATTTAATTTTAAAAATGACCCACCTGTGAGTTTCACAAACAATCTCTGTCTACCTTCAGAGGGTTAATAATTTTGCACAGTTCTATCATATATTTAGTAAATCAACTCTGCTTCAAAATTTTCTCATATAGAGGTTGTTCCATGGATTGAAGCATCTTTCTCATTCTTTCTGAATTTGAACCTCTTCTGTTATACTCTATCTTCTTGGAAACCAGAATTCTGTGCAGTTTTTAAGGTGCAAATCAAGTGTAGGTTTACACAGAAATATAATGAAGGGGGGAGGTGTTAAACTTTTGGGGATGTTTGTTTTTGGTGTTTTTTTTCCTTTCCATTCTTTTCAACATCATGCGCTATAAAGCTAATAAACCATTTCCATCTGTATGAAGAGAGAGACCATAAACATGTATGAGAAACTTCATTGTCACTCTGCATATGGGGCAGATATGCTATTCCTCACTTGTATGGTAAAATATACAAGTAGAAAGGAAAATTTCCCAAGTATTTAGCATCTTTTTTCCCTGTTTATTGAATCATATCTTGCTGAATAAGCATAGAATAACCTCTAATTTTGTAGTACACTTCACTAAATGTAATTTCTAAACTGTACTATCAGCCCAGACAGAAAACTAATTAAAAATTCATATTCAATGTTATCTCTGCAAACTTCCAGATTGATGAAAGGATCACTTGAGATAGTCTGTGTTGCTGACTATTTCACTAGAAAGGTAAAGAGTGCACTCTAGAGAGCCCATGTCAGTCTTCTCCATCTAGATGAAAGCAACTAGAAACTAAAAGGATACTTTTATAAAATTGCCACGCAGTTCCTGAGCATGTTATGCAACAAGAAAGGAAAATACTACAAAAATCTTTTGCACAAATGAACTAGAAACAAAGTATTTTAGTAAAGAAAACTTCCTATACTGTTTATGTACAGATATATTCTAATGTCCTAGAGGAAAGACATAATTGCCATGAAATACAGAACTTTTCCTTTTTTGTTGAATTCAAATTAATCTGAAGTACATAAAACCTAAAAATCTGCTGATGATTCAAAGAATAAAAACTTTAAACTAATTGAAAATATTGAGAATATATATTGAACATCTATCTTGAATATACACTTACAGTTTAGTTTATTTCTTTTAAATATAAAAGATACTATGACATTCTTTTTTTAAGAAAAGAACCAAACAAAATAAAAATTACTAAAGAACAATGAACAAATTCAGAGACGAAGGGTCTCATATAATTCAATTCTTAAAATAATGTGAAACTGAAATACTGTTGATTTTTTTTTAAAGGAAGGTGCCATGACAGGCCCAGATTTTTATCTCTGTGATTTAAAATAGGCTAAGTTACTTTTCCCACCAGAAAGTATGTAAACGTATTACTACTGTCTGCAGAAGACTATATTTCTATGTACCCTAGGAAGCATGTGATTAAAAATCTTTGGTCATGCATATCTTAAAAGGCAAAATGTAGCAAATTGCAATTGTATTGTTCCGGTACAACCTAAAATAAGTGGAGTAATAAAGTACATAGTGAAGTATGTGGCTCTCTCCTTCTTCTATTTTACTTGTCTCGCCTTTCCCATTTAATCAGAATGACAGTCAAAAAAACCCCGTTGATTTTACCAGATAGTATTTCTCTGTGAGTGAAAAAAAAAATACATTTTTTTTTAAATGTTACTCAAGATTTGTGTAAAAATGTATCAACGGATTTTCAAAATACATAGCAATTAATTTATGTTGCTAGGAATAAAGGTAAAGTATATTTTGGACACAAACATGCTGTAAGTTTCAATCATTTTCTATCAGTGTATAAAAAGATAAAATTAAAAAAAGTTTTTTCTTGGTTCTCAAAATCATGGTTGACAAAAAGGAAGGATTGATAAGAAACTCACAGTGCCTTAGAAATTTTTATTATTTAAATAAGAAAGTCCTAAAACTTTGTTACTTAATCCATATGATGTTCCCTCATGTAACTGATCTCTGAAAGCACATAATTTTTCTGTAATCATGTGTGCATGTGTAAATAATTTGACAGAGGGGTTATTTCAGAATTTCTGAATTTCTTATATTTTCTCCTTGAGAAAATATAAAATTCATTAAAGTTCTAAGAAAGGAAGACAACATATTGGAAAGTTTTGTATTACACTAGAACTTTAATAAAAATATTATGGTTATAGAACATTAAAGTTAGAGTCAGTATAAATAAATGAAAGAAAAATCTTTTATCTCAACTAATTAGTTTTAAAATTGACAAACCTTTTTTTCTTGTTTTCTTAAAGGTGTATACATAACCTTTTGATAGGAACCATATAGAGTAAAACAGAACTGTTGGCCTGATGTCCCACAATAAGTATTCCAGCACAGAAAACAAGTCTACTTTAAAATTCTTATTAGGAATTTACACAGTCTGTACATATAAAATGAAATCTCTTTTATTTGAAAATTCTATCTAGATTTTTTGATCCAAGAAAATAATATGTGCAGAAAATTCTTTATACTGCCATGTATTTTCATATCGCCTGTATCACGCTGGATGTTTGAAAGTAGTAGTTAATGCAGTGAAAACGTTGAGTATGACTGTCTCAATATTAAAAAAAATTACAACTCTGTATCAAGCATGTGCTGCATGATACCTGCTTTTCTTCTAATGTTTTAGAGACAAATATTTTAATCCTTGTGCCTCAGTCATTTAATTTTTTTTTATTTGGAGAAACCCTAAAGGACAATTTTCTCAGCATATTCTAGATATTGTACTTCAGGAGGTATTACTTCACTCTCCTAAAACCTAATAGTAAAGAATCAGATGATACTATACTTTCCAGAACATTTTTTTGGGGAAAAAATTAAGAATGGCTGTATCAAGACAGAGATTTACAATGAGGAAACAGAGTTCGAATTACTATTCTGGAAGTGTACTAATGGTTTGGCCTATACTATATAGATTGTATTTGAAAACAAATAATGATCTAGCAAAATGCATAAGTCTTCAAAAGTCACTGATGACTTCACAAAAAATCTTAACTACACAAAACATTTTGAGTCACTTATACTCAACCTTCCTCTGTAGATGTTCTGCAGGACAAACAGTCCTTGCCATGTAGAAAGAAATCAAGTTAAAACCTTATACTTCTGTGGAGCAAATACTTCTGTGGAGCAACACCAGCTGATCTTGGCTCATTTAGTTCAGGATAAAAATAAAGTAAAAGCTAGCATCAGAGGGGCTGACCTACTAATGGGGAAGAAGCAGTCTTCATCAACCCAAAGATTTTTTTCATTGACTGTTAAGCTGTCCTACAGCTTTCAGCTTTATTTACTAAATTGCAATTCTAGAAGTTGCTTATTTTTTTAAATTATTTTTGCAAAAGCTTTCCTATTTGAATGCAGAGCTTCACCTGAAGGTAACTTCTCAATAACTGAACAAAATTCTTAAGAAATACAACCCTGCCAAGGTGCAAATTCGAGTGACAGGAGTATGACATCAACAAAACTTCATTTTCTACTTTGTATAATATTAAAATTGGATAAACACAATATCGACAAGTTTCCCTAACTAAATACAGCACAAATTAGTAATACTTAGAACTAGTATTTTTGAAACATGTTAAGATAAATGAATGCATATAAGAACATAATGAAATACATATGCTCTTATGAAGAAAGTGATGAATACTACATTAAGAAACTTAAAAGATTTGTTCATGGTCACTATGCAATAAAAGAATACAGTCAAGAAAAGAAAACTCTGATTAACTGGTTATAAAAAAAAATAATCCGTATGGATTTCTTTGATCAGTCTGTTAGGTATTTGGCTGCTCTGAGTCAGTATATTTTGAAGTTCTGACTTTAATTTGGACAAAAGAAAAGGTTTGTCTGAAATTTATTTCAGCCTATCTGTTATTAGTATTTATTCCTCTCATAGACTGTTCTTTTGGTATAACTAAGATCTAATTTGAGAAGAGAAAAAAAAAAAAGAAAAAAGAAAATTAGAAATGCCTAAATAGTTAAATGTATAAAAATTTTATTTGTCTCACGTGTCTTCTGCTCTTGCAACTCTGAGGCAAGTTACTTCACCAGACAATTTTTTATTCTAGATCAAGATACGAAAAAGAAAATACATCTATGGTGTAAGTTAGTGTGTTACTTGCAGTAGAAGTGGTCTGAAGGTCGTGTTGACCATGTAAACTCAGAGTAAGTGTAGTGGTTAAAATTGGACTGAACTTTATTAAACAAAACTATACACTCATCTCTTGCCATTATGCTATTATTCTGCCCCTTCTAATTCTACTAAAATTGCTACGTTAAATAACAGAGCAGGTAGGGTCTTCCTGACACACACAAAACCCCCTTTGCTTCAAGTTAAAGTATGGATTCCATCACAACTGAGCTGATGAATAGAAGATGTTTGTTCACAGATTGTATTTTGCAGATAAGGTCAAAGATCAATTTCTTGCTGACATTTGTACAATTGTCAAATCGGGGGTACTTGCAATTTTTTAACTTTTCAGGAAGAAGCACTGAGATGCAATAATATAAAGTAGCTAACAATAATGTGAACACAATCTGATTTCATTCTAGCACTGACACTGATCTGGTTATTATATTACATAAAATATGTAAGGGATAATCTGTGATAATCACCTTACTGAGACTGTGGTAGTGTAATGTCACTCATTACAGAGGGAATTACATCACAGAAGGCTGCTACCTCCTGCAAAATTAGAGGGCTGTCTGACTGCCAGACATTGTTGCAGGTGCATTGCCTAGCCCAGGGGTTGCTTTAATGACTCAGCAATGCACAGTGATAAAAAATTTTGTGAAAAATCATCAGCCTGTTCTGAAGAAAACTGAATAATGGAAATTTATAAACACCCTGAACTTTGATAGATGCTGCATGCTATAGGCACAGAAACAACAGGATTTCCATATTACAAAACATACAAACTGCTTTATAGAGATTCCGTCAAAGTTTCTTAAGGTTTTTTTTCTATTTGCAATATATATAACAACTGTGTCACAAAGGATCTCTCAGCGTCTTAATTCTAGATTTCTGCATATTGAGAAAGCTGATTAGTATCAGAAGCATAACCATACAACAGTATATAATTTGAAGTAAAAATCAATAAAAAGATATTTCAAAGAGTTGGCAAAACACAAAGAAACAATATAAATGCTGCTATTCTCTAATTTCTAATCTCTTGAAGGATCTGCTCCAAGTTGGACGTATTTATTATATTACTAATGTTTGAATTGGATGGTATTCAAACAGCTCTACTGGCTACAGTTTATGACATTATAAATATTGCTCACACTGGAGTTTGCAAGAAACTTTTCTCAATAACTTCCACATATTTATCTTCAGATTGTACTTTGTCAGACTACCATTGTCTCCCACACAGTTACGTGGCCTGTATTTCTGAATAAATGCTGGTTTTCTTTTACCTGTGTATATATGTCTAATTCCTTGTTTTCCACGTAAGCCAAACATGACACTGGGTCAGCTTAAAATAATTCTGTGTGGTGCTGTAGGAGTGGAGATTGTTTGACTTTTTCTCACCAAAGCAAAATTTTGTTTCTTACAGATAATAAACTGCTGGTATTTGTGTGCAGTTCAACTGTTCAAAGGACTTAATCATCTAGTCTTCGCTGACTCTGATGCTGGCAAATATTTTTAGGCAGAATGGTAGGTAGAAAAGGAAATTAAAGTGGGTGCATATATCTACACTCATTTGTGGCAATGACCTAAACTGCTGATATTCTCAATTAACTGATTATTCCAGTTTGCTCCAATCACCACTGCTGAACTGTTAACCAGTATCCTGCCTATAGTATTTTCACATAGCAATTGTAAAGACATTAAATTTATTCTGTTATTTCTGACACAAATGTTAGGAGTACCACCAATGTCATAGTGTTGGCAACTGGAACACCTTATAAACAAGACTCAAAATGTTATAGCTGTTAATCCCCGTGAGAAAATAAGAGGATTTCAGTCTTACATGCCTGATGCCAACACTCCATTGGATATACATATATATATATATCTAACTGACCTCAAACATGGACAACTTTATGTTCCTATTGACTGTCTGAATATTTGTAATCAATAAATACTGTTCCATTAACTTAGCATTTCTTTAGCTAAAACATAAACTGAGCAGAATTGCAATTAACATAAAGCATTATTAGCGGTCACTATGAATTGTATTCTATTTGCTCTTTTATGTATTTCATTAAACATTCAGAATAAAACTGTCCAAATAGCACATGGGATTAAAAATATTGTAGATAAATTAAAATAACAAAAAAAGTAGAAAAGATACAAATAAGACAGAAACACACAAATAATTACTTTAATAGGGGCATTCTTAGAATGTATTTTTCAACTGTAAAAAATGCAATTCCCATCAGGGAAGAAAACTCATTATGTATAGAAAACCTGAATGTTTCCTCCCACTGAAACATTCTGTATATCTTCAGAAAAAGATAAAAAGATCGGGTTTCTGCAGTAAGTATAACCAGACTACTCATCTTCTTTCTTTATGTAGGCTTTCTAACTGGGACCACCACAAGCCAAATGGAGATTCATTGTTTATATAAATTACAGAGTATCTGCAATTTAAGATTAGTTATTAGAAGAAAAAGCTCTTGAGAAACTTCTAAATATAATTCTTAAGTTCAACAGAAGTGGTAAAAGGTGCTAGAGTGGCAAAATATGTTCAAATAATTCTCACAGAAAGCATCCTTAAGGCTAATCACTTTTCATATGACTAAGACATTTGTAAGCCATCTGTTAAGTGCAGGAGTAATAGCCTGCTTTTCCAGTTTGTAGCAGCATTAACTCTAAGAGCTTAAGTACAAAAAGCTAAGGAAGTCTCCCAAAATGCTAAAACTAAATAAACTGCATAACACACGAGTGCTGGTACCATAGCCATATCCCTCATGCTATACTAGCCACAGTTTTAGTAGAAAACCTTCCATTTCATCATCTACTGAGGAAAATGGATAAATGAGAAATTGAATCTATAATACCCTGACTTTGATGGTTAACACACATACAGTGTGGAATAGCAAACCTCTAGATATTTCCGCAGAAACTTGGGGAATAAGAATAAAGAATCTGAACTATGCTTAGCAAACACTTAATTTTCCTGCTGAAAGAAACAACAAGTTAAATTGTGATTGACTCCTTTGGGCATGCAAAACTGGGTTGGAGAGCAGTAAGCAAAAATAACCTTTCCACAGCTCAATTTCATATTTCTCTGTCTTAGGCAAAAAAAACCCCAAACAAAAACCAAACAAAAAACTGGACACTGACTCAGTCTTGGCACGTACATTTCAATCTCCGCAGTCCCTCAGGCTTTGGGAGCAGGAAACACAGACTCTTACAGTGACTCTGAGGGAAAGTGGCTCTTCCAGGGTTGCATGTATACCCTCATCTTTAGAACAAGGACAAAAGAGATCTGATGAAGACATATAATATACATACCATCATAACCTTTTTCCTATGACTGCACAGTGTGACTGCATCATAGTTCCCATATTGATTAGCCATAATTGGTTAAATTTTTCAGTCTCGTATAGGTAAAGAGAATTAATGCCTTCATATTATGCAATACAAAAACATGTTCTTAGACTAAGTGGGGCACCTGTGATGGCATAAAATTCAGTCAAAAGAAAAAGCAGCATAGAGCACAGCAGAGCATTTCTTTGTGCTTTTCTGATAGCTGAAATCTCATAGTTCTTTGTATTACAGCTTGCATGATAATATTATTCCCCCCTTTGCAGATCTTCAGTTCAGGGATGCACTTACCTGGCTGCATGAGAAAAGACTGGAAGTGTTTTCCTCCTCTATGTCTCTAATTATCTGCTTGCATTTCAAGACTTCTGCAGTAAAGTGTCTGGCTTTTTGTGCCTCTTTCTCCAGCAGAATAATAGGAAGGAAAGTCAAGAGACCTGGATCCTGTTAAGTGTTGTAACCTTTATGCAGGTTCTTTTAGAACTTTGCTGCTAAGCATAATTTTCAGGAGCAAAAATATGCACTGTTATCCAAATCAATTAGCTCCGTTGTGCTAGTTCTCACTTGGTTGTAGTGCAACCAGATGACAAGGTTTGAAATGTGTTAACTTGTGTGATAAAAAGTGTTGAAGAGAGTTTCAGTCCCAAACAAGCTAACATAACAACTCTTGGTTTTGCCAATATTTTGCCCAAAAGATGGACTTTCACAATAAAAGAGTTTCCACATATTCATATTTATCCGAACAAGGATTCACTGTTCAAGTATATACACTATCCCGGGATCATTTTCTGCAATATTCAAAACCAAATCAGTGGAATTGCTCAGAGATTTCTTGGTGGCAAAACACTGGTGAAGATTCTAGGACTCACCAATATATGCTCACATCAGGTTGTAAAGGTCTATTTTTGCAAGCTGCATTCCCACTTTTCATCTTTTATAAAATAAATAAGCATATCTCAGGGTTAGTTCATAAAGTGATGAGTGAAATACAACATGTAATGAAGGAGAGATTTTACAATGTTGGAAACATTATAAACAGAAGCCATAAATCCTTGTAATGCCTGTGTATGCAAGATCTCAGCATCCAGAAATAATCACAGAATCTGAACTAAAATATGTTCAGAGAAGATATAACCAGGTAAAGCCTAAACCAGTTATATTGAAGGGTGAAACAATGACAAATAAATTACTAACCTGATTTGCTTTGTTTCAGAAAAAACAGCTTTGACTCCTCTCAAGGGAACAACTCTAGTACTTATTTATAACAATATATTTAGGAGGCTGGTGATTTTATCCTCCATAATTCAGTTAACAGCTCAGAGTTGTTTGCAAACAAAAAAACCCCTAATTGTCAAAGTTGCAAATGCACATTAAGATTTAGTAAAAAAGCCCTCTCTGAAAGGAATAAATGAGGGCTTAATCTCAAATACCCTTTTCAAGCTATTACTCAGGTCACGAGACTACCTGGATGCATGATTATAAAAGAGATTGTTCATGGCTTACTATTCATTGTATCCCCATTCTTTTGATAATTTAAAGTACTAATTTTTCACTTTTAAATTTTGAACGATTAGTTTGGACAAAGAGCAAGAAATAAGGTGTGCTTATTTTTTGAGTAAATTGCTAGAAATGCTAGAACAAAAGAATGACCACCAGCGGCCAGGCTTGCATTATTTATCTAAAGAAAGGATTTAATCAAACCTGATCTTGTACCTATTTATTTCCCAACAAGCATGCATCTGTTATTATTTGCATCTCAGAACAGTGCCATAATATTATCTGGTACCCAATCTAACACAATCTGTCACAACTGGAGTTTCTTGTCACATACATCAATTTCATATAAGGAGGGAGATGGGTAACAGGAGGCTGTGCAGCGACTGGGCAAGAAGCATCCAGGGCTGTGCCACATTGCTCTTTTGGCCAGACGTATCACTCTGCTTAGAGACCACTGAAGAAATTCTGGAAGAGCCAGCTTACTCCACCTCACCTTAGAAATATCTAGTAAGTTAATACTGGAGGAATCTAACTTCCTGCTATACTTGGTTGAAATTAGCATAGCTTGAAAATTATTGGGAGAAAAGCCTGAATGTTAAAGATTCCTTGCTTTAAGGAATGAGAAACTCTTTAATGCTAGCAAAGTAATTGCTCTCCATGGTGAAATACCTCTCCCTCTATAAGGTCATGTATGGCTATTAAACCACTTAAGCAGTACCGTTGTACTAAGTGCTGAACATGTGAGACGACTGCCCCTTGAACACAGTCCATTTCCCACCTTTAAATGATCTGGTGTACATATAAACAGCAATAAAATAAACCAGTTCTTTATTGGAACACATAACTTCCACAAATGTTTTCTTCCTGTCGTCACCACAGTCATCTGACACAAATAATATAAAATTAAACTTTATTTCATGCCACTGTTACCAAATTTAATGGGTTTGCCTTTAATTACTCAGATAAATGAGCCTTTTCCTCTTTTTATGGTACTGGCCACAGAAAAATAAATACATTCATCTAAACCAAAAATAATTGTCTGAGATATCTTTTGAAGATAAAAATAGATTGTGGTGCATTTCATTTCCATTAAAGACAGAATGGGAACAATGTGATGTATTTTAAGTTCTGAACATCCATAGCTGAGCTTAAGCTGTGAGTTGGAATGAGGCAAATACAACTCCTGAGGTTGTATCGCCAAGCAGAATTTTAAGGAGATGAAATGATTCTTGGTACATGTATTTAGTTTTCTGTTATGTTGTCAATAAGTGTAGGAGACAGTACAGTACAACTGGGGCAACTTAGTTCCTTCTGATGTAACACATGAAAATTGAACAAAGACATTCACTTACATGAGACAGAGTCTCTCGTTTTATCTTTACTTCATTGGGAAACATGCATCATATACCTTATGTATTGTTCATATATTTTCATATAAAATTATAATAACTTACTTTTTCATAAATACATAATGAAATGCTTCACTTTCAGGCAAATAAATGAAAATAAAAAACGGGGTTAAAATTGTTTGCCCAATGCTGATGTTCAGTGGAACCAGCTGGCTTTTGTGCATTCAGACCCAGTTTTTGGCAGAAAATTCCTAATTCAGCTGCTGCATGATTTAAGGAGTGGAGTTTTTTTACTGATTTTATGAAGCAGTACAAACCAACTAGAGAATAAGTAAGAATTAGGCCAATCTCTATTTATAGACAGTTTTATTTGTGAGGCTGCTCTTTACCCTTTCAGTAGCTCCTTCACACCATTCCAATTTCAGCTAAACAGATAAAATATCTGTGATTTTTTTTTTTCTTCAAGTTTATGTATTCTATTCTTGTGACATTTGCAAGAATTAATTGCTGATGACAGCTTTCTCATCTCCTGGAATAATAAAACCATCAAGAAAAAATCTTTCAACTTACAGGTACTATACCGTTAGCAAGCACAGGAGCAAACAGACTTGCTCTCATCATTAGTTACTGAAATATCCTTTTGTCTATGGCTGTATCTTCGAAAAACAGAAAATAGTTTTTCATATGACATCTGTATAGCCATAATTATTAACAATTACATTTCAAACAAGAATTATGCTACCTCTGCCTACCAATCTGTGAAAATTACCTTTGCTATGTTGACTAAACAATAAGTTACATTTTGTAAAGGTAGTCACAAACCAGACCTATATTCCACTTCAACAGAAATAAATACTGTTTTATTTCACTACCTTGGTAAAATTAAAAACTAAGAAAAGAAAAGAAACCCCCAACATTCACAGAACTTGAGACAAATTTGATGACACACTTGGTAAGTGTATATTAAAAAGAAAAAAAGGGAAAAAATGAAGTTGAAAAAATCTGTTGTAGAAAGACTGTGACAAGTTCTTATGGAGAGGATAAAAAAAGTGGTCTCTAGAGTTCACATCTGTTGTAGAAGAAATTTCAGCCATAAGTGCTCTATTGAGAATTACATATAAATGAAGAATACAATCTAAAAAATTTAATGAGGGTCCTATAAAGGAGTTCTAAATAAAGAGTTCTTCAAGAGAGCATAGCACTTTATGCCAAAGTTTTCTCCTCAAGTTTTTGAGTTTCTCTATCAAAAAATGCAGCTGGAAATATTCGCATGCAACAAATGTGGTCCTGTGTCTTGACAGTGCTGAGACATTAATTTGAGAGACAGAAGACCAAAAGTATAAATTTTACAAGATAACTAAAACCTGCAAAAAAATTCCCAGTGGCAATCAGTATACGCATTGACACAAATGCTACGTCTACATTTGAAAAGTTCTCAAGGTCAAAATAAAGCTGTTTAGGTAAATGTAAGTTAAATAGCATAACTGTTCCATAAAAACTCTATAAAAGAAATTTTTTTATGTCATTTTTACTGTCTTGGCTGTTAGAGGTCTTTAGACCCTAATGTAGGAAAAATACTTGGATTATAATAAGGCAAAAAAGAGAAAGGGAAACCTTTTTTCTAAAAGTTGATGAAATAGGTTTATGCCTATGTTTTAGAACATCTTACTAAATAAGGAGGAACTTTTACATGTCATGGATTAAAGATATGTAGTGTTAAAAGTATTTAAATAAACAGCACATGTAATACCAGTATCTGGTATGTAAGATCTTGAAGAATATATGTCCTCATTTCCAGGCTTTTATGAACATTCTTACATTATTAGTTCTACGTAAAATTCAAAATGCATCTTACGATACTTCAGCACTTCAAAGCCTTGCATGCCAATGAATAGACCTCTAGAAATTAAAAAAAAAAAAAAAATCAATATCAAAATATTTACCCAAATTTGTCAATGCAGTCTCCCTGTTTCTCAAAATGACAAAACATTAATTTCTTCAAGATTTCGTGGAAGACAGATACCTAGAGACATTTTTGGGAATCTTTACTAATAAAGGCCTGTGCCCAGACACTCAAGAAATCGAGACAGTGAATGAGAAGAAAGATTACGCAGATTCCTTGAAAAAACCTTCAGACTGTATTTTGATTTAATACTATTTCTTTTGGGCAAGACTGGTGGATTCTCTCATCCCAAGTCAGGCATGCCAGTATCTGCCTTGGCGTACTGCTGCAGATCAGATTATAGCTTTTAAAGGAACAAATGCTGTCAGATGTCACAGATGAACATTTAATCAAAAGCAGTTGTTCAGTATGTATTGATAAAGGCAGAGTGATTTGAAATTTAAAAGAAGCACACTGGTCCAACTACCATGCTCTAGTGGTGCAGAATGCAACATAACTATAATGTCAGAAAATGTATCTCCTTCAGGTTCTCACTACTTCGATTCACCTGGAATATAAATAGATGCACTGATCCCTGCTTTCACCCTGTAGATCATTCCTGCCACCGCAGGCAGTGAACCTCTTGCCCTAAGAACTTGTATAGTCAAAGAGTATCAGTACCTTTAAAGAGACTGGAAATTCATGAACAAGAGGTCTGTAAATGTTAAACAGAATATAGAGATATTCTTCTAACAATGCTAATGAAATCCTGTAGCTGTTGTGGCACTAAAAAGTGTTTGGACTGCAAATACTGGTGCTATCTGAGGAGCATCTCCTTTTGTTACAGTCAGACATAGAGGCTGGTCAGAAACAGAGGTGGGTCAGACATAACAGAAGTTTATTTGTGTTTATATTGTAAGAAAAAATACATCAAAAAATGTCAAACCAAATATTTCATTGTGATGGTACCTCTTCCACTAATAAACCACTCAGAGCAGATGGTCAGTAACATCAGAGTCCACTCTTGTACGTGGAAAGGATAAATACTGGAGGAAGAGCTTGCGGAAGGGAAGAATATGTAAGAAAGCATTTGTGAATGTGGAGACGTACCCATTTCTCTTCTGTTCAGGGTGGAACCTGACAGATCCAGCTGATTAGTTCTGTTGACCAGATTGCCTTGCATATGTTTCTGTGTCTACCTTTTTTGTAACACTGGCCTCCCTTCCTTGGATTGCAATGAAGGGATCTAACAAAATAGATTTGACCTGTTACAGTGGAAGTTTTCCTTTTAGACTAAAAGAGTCCTATGGATGTCCTACTTTGCTCACAGTTTCAGCTAGGTGAAGTTATTTCCATTACTCTAAAATCTAGCACTGCCCTATGAGGCTATAAATGGCATTGTTTTGGCAGCTTATGGCTAGAGTTCAATACAGATGAAGGAATAAAAAGGTCAGCAAAAGGTCTTCAAATATAATCTGGGTTTGCCCTCACCCTCTTTTCCTCACCAACTTACAGAGAAAAAGAAATATTCTGGAATGAAGGATGAAGCCAAAAACTTGGACTGTAAATTGCAAGCCTTTATAACTGTGATGATCTCCAGCAAGTGAATAAGTGAAATTTCTGTCTCCCTTTGAAAGTCAACTTTGGGTTAGATAGCAACATATATAACTAACACCCACAGATGTCCAGATCTTACTGTGGGATGTGAGCTCTAGGCACTGATATTTAACAGAACCATATTCCAAAGTTGCAGATAATTTCCATATGCTATTTTTGTTTGCTAACCTTTCATCTTTTTTTTAATTCCTTTTTTTCTTTCTTTTTTTTTTCTTCTTAACTGAATTAAGACAACCAGCAAATACTTTTCCTCATTTTTATGTAGCAGAAAGTATTGCAATAAAATAATTGGTAATACATTTAACATTTAAAGCTACTCCAAATAACTTTAACATAAAGTGCACTAAATAATTTTATGTATGCCATAAGAATAGCATTTGAATGAAATAAATTTCCTGCAAAATCCATTTTTACTGTAAATTTCACAGCTTGGCTTGCCAAACTCAAATACCAGAAAATACAGGAAAGATAAATGGATTTTTATTTCATGACATTTTCTAATAGAGAAAAATGCTTTCTTTGTTGTATAAAGTTTTTATACTCAGACATAACTAATGAATATTCACAAAGTAAAAAAAGGTGTTATAAACATTTACATTTTTGAGGATCTGATAAAGCTGATTCTATTTACTGAGATCACATGGACACAATTGAATCCACTGGCTCAAATCAATGCCAGCAATTTTGTCAAAGTTAATGAATGACACAATTTGTGACATTTTATACGAATAAGATGTCATAGCTCAGTTACTCTAAACTGCAGCTAAAAAGTAGGACACTGAGAAAAAAATAGCATTACAGGGGGAGTAGAAAGATGAAATTTCTTAAAGAGTGTTTCATTTAACATGTATTTCTCTTTCCTTACAATAGTTGAAGGGTAAATCTGATGTAATCCCAACTGTATTTTAGACTTCACAAATTGACAAATTTTAGTTTCAGCTACTCACAAGCCATACATATGCAACAAGCTTAGCTTTTTATATTTTCATTGTACTGTCCTTTCATGACATTGTGCATTAAAATGACTGCAGCTGTTACAGGAAAACCAATCTCCCCTAAATCTTAAAAAACCTGTTCAGCAATAGATGAAAACTGCAGTGAAATTTCAAGTTCAGATAGAAAATAATGAAGTTTATTTTCTTTCATCATGATTAACGGGCTTAATCTTTTCATCAAGAAAAATGGTGTTTGAATATCTTGCCCTATAATGTCATACAGTGATCATTTTATTCTGTGGTCAGAATAAAAAATAGGAAGATTTATTAGATGCTAACGTTCTCTTTCAATACAGATTTCTTCTCTACACTATTTTCAAGCATTTTATCAAGTGTAGCATCACATGAATCGAATTATGATATTCCCACATCTTCAGTGAGTAGATTTTCCCACCTCTACTAGATTTTACAAACAGAAAAATAATGTAAATATTGAGCTTGAATTTTTCATTTGAGTGCTGAATCATGTTACTCATATAAAACTTAAGTAATTGAAAACAGTCAATACTCTTCTCACTCTTTAACCATCACACTTTGAAATGCTTGAAAAATTGTACTGCCTTTCATTCAGAAGTCTTCCACCTAAATCTCATTAATTTTCAGTCTTAGCAGAAATTAGCTTTTCCTTTTTCCCCAGTGATTTTTCACTATATTAATTTCGTCTTTGACAAAATTCTATGTTGCTTCAGATAAAAATAAATTTATAAAATAACTCTTTGACAAAATTTGCCCTCTTTTAGGGCCCTCTTTGCCTGTGAGACAGAGTTCATTACATCATTTTTTACACTTACCACTTTATCTTCTTCTCAAATTAGTGTAGTAACATAATTTTAAAAGTGTAGTAGTATAACCTGTCTTGAACCATCCACATAGGTTTCCATACATGAACCTGCCCAAGATAATTTGTAAATCTGTAGCTTCTAAGGTATTTTGAAATATATTTTGTTAGTCATTAGCTCAAAATTAAAAAAAAAATCCAGAAATGTAGAAATGGTGTCTTTTTTCATTTTTGCATCACTTTTTTTTCCTAGCAATTGCTGTATTACACATTATATGCTATAAATCACTCCTTTAGTTAAGTATTTCTTGTTAATTTGTCTTAATCTTTGACAAAATGGCTGATACAAACTTAGAATCAGATAAACAGATAATTTAAAAAGATGAAATTTGTGGAGATAGTAACTAACTTTCCTTGTTTGCAGAGGAAAACAAAAAACAAACCTAAATCTGTAATTTTCACATACTGAGAAGTAACAACAGTTCTACAAAATCTACACTGAAAATTCAGAACATGTATTGTTGTAAAAACTTAATTTATTTCAGAAATCTCCATACCAGAGCTGCTAATTAGGAAGTTCATAACGCAACAGAAAGAAGTTACAAAAGTAGGTGTTCTGCTACTTGAACAAAAAATTCCAGATGAATTTCTTATGCAGCACTATAAGTTCAGAGAACAGGAAACTCATAAATAAAAACTAGCAAGTGCATGAAGCTTTTTAACTCTACAGGTGTGCTGATGGGGTAATAAAGACACCTTTGTATGTTACAAAAGAGAATCATAGGATTAATAAACTAATCTCTCATCTGGAGCAAGCTGGAGCAAGACTTTAGCCTGACAAAGTACCAAACATGAATATTTCCCTCCCCACCAAACACTCTAAGTCAAATTAATAACACCTTAAAATCTCTTTTCAAGTAATCAATAAAAAAACCGAGACAACCCAACCCCAAAAAACCCAAAAACTCAAAAAAAAACACAACAAAAAAACCCCCAGAACTCAAGGAAACTTGCAGAACTACTGATGTAAGAGCAAACATACAACAGTTGGCTATGTAAAAACAACCAAAGTGACCATTTTATGGTTACTGCTTTCTTTTTCTTAATTATAATTGGTTTTTTAATAGCTTGTTTTAATCTGGGTAATGGGACCATGACTACATTTTTGTAGTTTTATTCTATCATTTCTTCACCCTCAACCCAAACCTAACAACAAAAAAACTGACTGAAAATACAAGAATGTGGTAAAATTACATATTAATGATAAACTAATGGTAGTAAAATACTTCAAGAAGACAAAATCTCTAGAAGGCTGTTAAATTTCTCCTCTATCTCATGTTGCAGTTAGCACTAGATTTCACACTTTTCCAAATGCTATTTATGGTTTGGAGGATTTCCAATCCTCATGGTTAAGCATATCATATTTTCTTAAATATTTTCCATTGCATCTTCTATCCGTATGGTTAACCACACCATGAGGATAGAAGATGTAATATTTAAGGAAAGAAAAATCTTTCTCAGGTAAGAAAATACATTAAAACTAAAGTTGTATGGTGTCAGATTCTTTGTGTATTGTCAACCCAAATAATAGTAACCTCAACACATGTATTTTCCCATTCTTTATATAATTTTCCTTGTAAACACTGAAGTATTTGCAAACTGCAAATTCTAAAAATTACGAAACCTGAGCTTACAAATATGACAAGAGCTAAATAGAAAATATATGATAGGGAAACAGATTAATCTCTTGAGAGAAGCTTATTAAAAGTATCACAAAACTAGATACCCAGGAAAAAATAAGATGATGGTGAACAAATCTCTCATCATATCACTGATCTTTGAGTCTTGGAACTCTAATAACACTCATGCCCCTTGACATCTATCACATTCTTTGCAATTCAATAGCTTTTTTATTTCATTTCAAATTCATATTAAGTCAGAGATATTGCATCACAAGTGGGCAGTATGATTGAATATCCACTAAGGTTAAAATCAGACATTGCTTTATGAAATATACAGTATTTTGAAGCTCACAAGGGTTGATAGTGAAACACGTTACTTAGTAGAGAAGTTTATTTGCCACATTCATTTCAGTGAAGCCTAACAAAACAGAAGACAATACATTTGCTGAATTTCTTTGTATCATGCATTTGTTGATAAATAATGGAAAAAACCCCAGCTACCTTTGTAAATTAATTTAAATCACATGCTAGTTCAAATTAACCCTTAGTCTAGAATAATGTGGGGTTCCTTTAACTGAAAAACTGTACGGAGCTTTGCAGCTGTACAGACTCAGTTGTTCAGTAGAAAATCAAAGTAAGTTATTGTGGCGGTGGTTAATTTGGACTCCACTGCCCCTGAGCAGGAAGCAGGTCAGAAGGGACACAGGTCCTTCTGCTGGGGTAAAGCTAGGGACTAAAACCCTGGAAAGAAGCAACCCCAAAATGGCTTCTCCTCCTTCTTTGCTTAAACGACAAGGTTCCCTCCATGTTTTGTTACCCTTTATTGCATGTGACAGTTATGTTAATTACCCCTCTGGAAAGTCCCTTCTCGGTTCCATCCCATCCTGGAAAGTCCCTTTCTTCCTCGATGCCCCATTGGCCTTGGTTCTTTGTTCCTCCCCTCTCTCCTCCCCATTGGGT
>WBMZ01002319.1:198761-213780 GCA_013400975.1 Atrichornis clamosus
AGTGTGAGGCGAGGAGCAAGCGAGCTCCCCGAGAGCGACTCTCTAAAGGGACGCTTCTTGGAAGGCTGCTGGGCGTCTCGCACTTTTTCCCCTCCTCTCACCCGACGTGGCTGCTGCGAGGCGCTAACAGCGGCAAGTTATGAATGAATCTTCAAGAAATATCTCCCTTATGAATGACACAATAACTGAAACTAAAATTTTCTACATGGCAGGAAATAAATAAACAGGTGGACATACATACAATATGATCTGTCAGTTTTAGAAGTTCCGTAGGGAAGTGAGATTAGCAACATCTGAACAGAGGAAATAGGAAGCCATAGATAAAGAAATCTGGATTAAAAGCTACAGAAAGAGTCAAAAAGCCAGCAAAGCAATGGCTTTTCATGGTACTTTGGTTGTCTATAATAAATATTGTCATGGACGATTGCATGGCTTATAAGCGAACATGACTAGATTAGCACTGAAAATTTTCCTCTGGTCCTTCAGCTTCATGTGTTCAGTACACTGTGTTCCCTCACTGCCTACCTCAACGCCATAGAAAGAAGTATCCTCTTGCAAAACTCTACTGTGAAGCCGATTTTCTCCTTGCCAATAAAAATTATGAACACTACTCTGCTGTTCAGGGGAAGGTACAGAGTGGCAAAGGGATCAAAATCAGAATGATTAACAGAAAGTACCTAGTAAGAGAGGAAAAAAACACACCTTGAAGAAACAGAGATATGTAAATGAACTGAGCAAGGAGATTAAAAAAAAAAGTAATAAAAATTATTGAGATTTCTCTCTTGAATGATCTTCCAAATAAGCTGCCGTGGTATGTTCAAGTCTAAGGCAGACCTTTTTCTTCTGGTCTGGAAGGAATATTTTCGATTATTCTTCTGCGGAAATTCTTGTGCTAATCATATTAGTGACACTCTATACATACAGCATCAGAGTTACTAGATGGTGCCACTGACTCATCTAGACTTAACTCAATAGAATTTTTTTGTTTTATTTTTGTTTCTAACATCCATTGTCCTACAAATTAATGGCTTCTGGAAGCAACATATCTGACTGCATAGTCATCCATCTCTATAAACTAATTACATGATCCAAATTACTGACTGAATCCTTTGATTTATTGTACAAACATACAGAACCCACACATGAATTTAATGTCACAGAAGTCCAGAGATTTTCCTGAAGCAAGCTCTGAAATGATTGGAGAAGACACTTAAAAAGTAATCATGGCCTTGCAAGGTAAAGATGACCATGGAAGATAATGAATAATGTTTCTTGGCACTAATAATTTCATCTCCTGAGAATTTACTCATACTTGCTGTGAAAGTAACTATCTGATTTACAGTCAAACTGTCACAATATTTGCAAATTTCATTTTAAACTCCATTCCTTTCCAACACACCAGATCTCCTTGGACGTATCAGAACACTTAATCATTCTGTTAGATAATCATTTTGTGATAGTTTTATGCAGCTGTATGTTTATATGACTGTATTTTTATATGACTTGACTAAATTTATTGAGAAAACGTTTAACACAAACATAAGGGCAAATTACAACCATCTAAAACAAGCAATTGAGTACATTCATATTCTACTGATCATCTTTAGTATTTCATGGTAATATCACAATGGTGAAGATTTTTTTGTTATTATTATTTGCCAAATTTATATCCCTGATATGATAAATATTTAATACCCTTCTAATCCAAAACAGTGGCAAGTATTTCCTTGAACTGAAGTAGCATAGCAAATGCTAATTTAAAACATCAAATTATCATTTCCCCAAATCAATTATCTTTCTATCCCTAATCAGTAAGTCACTTATGTAGTACCTTGAAGAAGAATATATTTTTTCAGTATATAGAAGTCATCTTAGGCTATGGATGTAAAATATCTTTTGTTGGTAAAATAATATTCTCTAGCAAAATCAGTTTTCTACTCTGAATTAATAAAGATTTGCTTTAATTTTAACCTCCCCCCCTTGCTGACTGAAATATCCATCAATATTCTCTTTTAATGACTCTCTGAACATGTTCACTCTGAACAAGAGAAGATATGTGCAGTCATGTATGGAAAATCTCCAGTTTAAACCTGCTTTCTCTAAAGGAATCCATACATCCTTATGAAAATCATTTGTGGAAAAAAAAAAGAATCCATACCAAATGGATTTGATTTTTAGGGGAAATTATAAAGGAAACCTACATTTTAATATATAAGGAGCAACAGTCAAACATTTTGGTGATAAGAAGTTTTCCCAGTTTCTTATAAAACTTATTATGCATCATATAATCAGCAGTATCATTCACTACAAAAAAATTCACTGGTTAATACTAATTTTCATTAAAAAAAAGGTTGAAATAGATTAAGCTTAAAATACCGTTTGAGGGCCCACTGATGCTGGTATAATAGATCCATTTTAGAAAGAACTCATACAATTTCAGTGAGACATGTATAACATTGCACTTATCATATTAGAAAGGATGCTTGCCGTATCAAGGAATCAGTTATTTTGGGGAATGCAGAAAGAGAGTATTAAGTTCCTTGAATATTAATGATGGAGAAAAAAAATCAGAGTAACAATCTGCAGTGAAGTAGTACATTGTGCAATCACTACATATGAAAACCTGAAACAGAGAAGTGTGCTATAATTGCACTGAAAGATTCATAAATTAGGAAGCCACTCTTGCCAATACAACAGGATATATATCCCATAATTGTAACATGCCACTTTGTTCAGGTTCATGCACTGATCTTCTTAGCCCCATCGTCCCCTTTCCTCCCAGTTCTGCAGACTCATTCCGTACATCTCTTTTAGACATATACCTCTTTTAATTGCAAAGTTATCCTTGCCTTTTCCTTCATTAGTTGGGTGAATGAAAAGGGGATAAGGAAAGACGATGGTTCCCAGATTGTCCTTATGACTTTTAAAGATTTTGCCTTGGTATCAGGGTTGGTGGCTGGGGTCTACTTTACTCTTCAAGGGTACAGTTATAAGTAGGAAGAAGGTTTCAGTTAAGTGATCATTTCACTGTTCATTCTCAAAGGTACAGAAAAAAAATGTATGCTGTCATTATTTTATGGATTTTAAAGTATGAAATCATTATCAGTGCTCAGCAGAACAACTATCTCAACATGTTAGCATCAGAAAAAGTGCAAATTATTGTAGAAGGAATGTTGGGAAGGTTGATTTAAATTCAGCAATTATTTTGTAAGGCAGTGGGGGGAAACACTCAATTTCTACCTTTGCTGATGCTGTACAACATATTGCATACAGTATAATGTAGATGGGAAAACCTACCAGATTTCAAGCTTGGTGAGGTAGAAATATACACTGGAAACAATTTTCTTGAAAGGTTTACAGAGTTTAGCAGAACTGTGAATAAAGTAAGGAAAGCAAAACTTGCAAGTTTGGTAAAACGGACCTACAGGCATAATTTGTTCAAAAATTGAAACAATTTTGAATAAGTAATTTTTCTGGTGTGTGCACCTAACTGGCAAAGAGAAAGCTGCCACATGTAAGTATCAATAACAAGTGTTTCAAATAATGCACTTTCCTTCCTAATCGATGCACATCTCCAGCACCTACACTGTCACTGGAGGGCAGGTAACTTCTGTTACCTTTAGTCTCTCTTTCATGTGATGTGAAACAGGAATAGTAACAATTCTTCCCTGAGGGACTCAGGTCATTAGCAGCTTCAAAGTATGGTGATATCTGCTAATGGAATGTATGGCAATACAAAGTGCTGTTATAATGCAAAACACATTGCAGTCTTCACTCTTAAGAGCACTTCTGTATGTGTACTCTAGATAATTTTGAAAACTGTTCCATTGTGTCTACTAGTGAACTGCTGTTTGTGATTCAACAAAACTAGCAAAGCAAAATCTGTGTTTAATTAGTCACAAAATGCAGTTATGGAACAGCACTCAAATACTTGATAAAACTTGGTCACAGCTTCCAAATACTTTATTCATTTTCCTATTCCATTACAGTTTTCCAGTAGAGCTTTAGATGTCACATACACAATCACCAAGTTTTACAGTCATGTAGAATAACTGGTTCCGTGGGAGCAAATATTTGCTGTGTACTTTTATGAGTCAGTATTTCAGGGAAAAAGGATGTCAATTCTACAACAAATTTGATGTACTTATCTTGACAACAACAATCACATTTGTTTGCTCAGTAAAGGGGAAGGGAGGGGAAAAAAGCTTGGTTTAAAAAAAAAAACACAACCCAAACTGTAAAAGTTACCTGTGCAACTGACATCATACATATATCATGAGAAGGATTTAAACAAAAGTAAGAAAAGGTTTTTCTCAAAGCAAGCTATTCCAAAAATTCTTTAACCTAAATAAAGAAAATTATCTTCATTGTGCAATTTGGATGTAAGGGCATCTTCATAATTAATATCTAAAATGAAGATGTAACTAAAAGTTCATATGTTTTTCTCATATTGGGAACAGTGCTTTCTATTTAAAGGCTAGCAGGAAACAGTTACTGAAATTTTTTTTCATAGCAATTTAACCACCTGAAACCCCTGTGCAGGTGAATAGAGTAATAATAATTTTCAGCTGAGCTTATAATTGAATTGAAGTCAATCTTGTCATTGGAATGATTTATGCCCAAATATTACCTAAGCTAATATATAGTTAAGAGATGTGGACACCTACTATATTTTACTCTTTTCACTGACTTAGACTGCTTACAGCTGAAGATATAATAGTCATTTTGCTCACAAAAGTTATTTTCTAGATGGTTCATCCCAAGCTGGTGCATCAACTCTTCCCCAAACATTTCAAAGTTCAATATCTGGGATGCAGTGCACTGCATATTGCTGGTTCCAATTCATGCATGTTTCTTCTGGAGATTCAGAATCTTTCTGAGACAGTATTAAATTCACTGCCCAAATTGTCCCTGAAGTAGAGGGAAAAACATGATAAAACACTATTGGCATACCTCTGTGTTGCAAATACTTGTTTCTGTGGACAAAAGGTATCTATTTTAATTCATGTTTACTTAGTTTTGTAGAAGGATTACTTGATAGCTTCCTGACTAATTTATCTCACAGAATAGAAAAGATATAGGAAACATTTGTATCTCTAATTGTGCATTCTTGTTTAAACAGGAAACAAAAGATGAGGACTTTCAAACAGGGCTGATTAAAAATCTGCATAAAAAATCTATTTTGAACCTTCATTTTCCATAAAAAAAAAAAAAAATCAGTCAAGAACTGGAAACAACAACAACAAAAGTCCAGCGGCTTGGACTTAACAGGATAACAAGACAACAGAACAAGAAGAAAATGTCACACAACTCTTCCCTTACAGTTTTCATGGTAAAATCTTCGTATATTTTGTTGTCAAAAACTGTTTTCCCACTTGTTCTGGATACATATTTCTGCATCACTTTTTTCTAAAGTTTTTATTTCAGCTCTTTTATTGCTTCACTCTGGCAATTTGGAAATGATTTAATCTTTATATCATTTATTTTTCTGTCAACTGCTTATACTATTTTCTGCATTATGGTATTTATCTAAAACCTTTTAGGATTTTACCCAATTTATAGTCAACATTTTTATAAAAATGACAGCCGACATTACAAATGGAGTAATAAAAGATTCAAGTCTTTTAATATTTCAAGCTTCATGTTTCCTTCAGATATTTGTAGATGTTCTCCAAATCATAAATAAAGAATTTTATGAAGTCCTGAAATGGAGAAATGCAGTTTTGAAGAGTTAAAGATAAGATAAGATATTGCATATGATCACTACCTGATCTATTGTAGTATTTTCACCTTCAGAATGACTATAATCATGATGCAGCTTCATAGAATATAGGCTCACTTCAACCTAAGAATCTTCTACAGAAATATCGTCCAGTTTTGAGTTTCCACCTTGGCTGTTTGACTCTTACCATAAATTTTTACTACCATATAAAGCAAAAAATAAAACTCATAGAATATTCCTATTAAATGTATTTCATAGTGTTCTACATTCTGATATGGCTTGTATTGATTTAGTGTGTAAAATTAATCTCTGATAAAATAATTTTTAAAAACATGTACAAATGTACATATAGGAAAAAAATACGTTTTGGAAATATTTATTTCATTGCATTTACTCTAGCAATGGACTTTCAGTTCCAGTGCTTTGCCTGCTGTATAACAGCCTTTTTAGCATATGATCATTTACAGTTGACACATAACTAAAGTCCAGATCAGCAAAGAGATAATGTTTAACAAGACACTTAGGGACATGGTTGAGTGGTGGGTTCTGTAGTGTTGAGGAAATGGTTGGACTCAGAGATTTTAAGAGTCTTTACCAATCTAAATGGTTCTATGATTCTACAAATCTATGCTTCCAATGGATAAATGCCATCTTAGTGCATTTCTATGTATATGAAATGTGTATGGATTATTTCTAGAAATGTCCTACCAAAGGTTAAGGAGGGTTTATATTTAAATTTGTTTTACTTTTGGTAAAGTTTGCTTATTTTCTCAAGAAATTATACTCAATTTCTCCTGGAACACTATGTAAAAGGAAAAAATAAGATGTAGATTTACCTAATGTAGATTTTTTTTCAGAATCTTTCCAAGATTCAGAGATTATGTGAATGAGTTGTATAGCACTAGAGTGGAGTAACATGAATGGGATTATTTTTAAGATAGATTACTAGGACTCACTTACTATTGCTTAATTCAACCTCACTTCCTACTAAAGAATTCCACCTTAACTAGTCCAGATGAGTCTGAAAAATTCTACCCTCAATATATGGCTTAACTTTGTAATTTATCAGTCACTCTCCCAGCTGTTTTCCCCTCCTAAAACTTCTCCTTTCATTAAGGACCTAAGTCCCAAGAATCTAGATTTGTACTAAAAAAAACTGGTAAAATGATTACTTTTTTGCCAAGGCCTCAGGTCCACAGAGCCACCCTGGTTTAGAATCAGAAGGGGCAATTTGGAGCATCAAGAAGAATCATTCATACTGCATAAGACTTCTTGTGCAAAAAGAGATATGACAAAAAGCCCAGACCTTTTAACTACATGAACTGGAATGCACAGTTCATTTCCACAAAATACTAAACAGTTTACAGTGAAAAATAAAGCCCATTAGTGTATTTGAAGGCAGTACTTTTAACACCAGCAGTATCTATCAAATTTTCGTATTCGAAGTACATACACTTCTCAACTACAATACTGTGAAAAATAACTGCATTTAAAACCTAGCTTTCAAAGCAACATTGAAAACTGTATTAAAGTTCCAAGCACAATTGCTAGAAATAAGGAGTTTAACTTCTAAATTCTAAAATCAAAAACTATTTTTAAAAAAGTTATCAAATTCTCATAAATAGAATACCATCAGAGTGAAAACTTAAATAAAAAAAAGTTTAAGAGGAAATTAATTCAAAGTGAGTATACTACACATAATTCCATCTTTAAAATATCCCCTTTAAAATATAATACTTTGAATGGGTCCTCACTTGCGCTTAGCTCAAAAATCCATAGCTGAACCAGGTGAATGTCTACCTAAAACTTGTCAACAAAAGCAGGACTGCAATAGAGAATAAAAATTAGTCTGTTCTATTAGTTTGAAAGACTAAACACATTCTCCTCTCAATACAATATGCAAACTTGAGAACAGAACAGAAATCTGAGATGAATTCCATACATAAATGATACTGTTCTGAACTTTGCTGGGAATAAGTTATTTCCATCCATATGCAAGTGTCAAAATTGGACATTATAAATGAAAGGGAATTATTTGTAAAGAAGATCTTAGGTTAAAAAAATACACTTTTTTATTCCTTAAATTTAATATTTTGCTGATCATCACACAAAAGCTTTGTAATTCAGAATTAAAAAGAGGCTCAATATTCACTTGCCTAGGCATTCAGCATGAGCAAATTGGTGATCTAAGAGCGTGATCTAAGAGAATAGTTACAAGGTTTTTTTGGGATACGTGTAAATCTCTCCTCATCAACTTTCAGAGCACTGTGCTAGTCTAAAGAGTAAGCATGTGCACTATCCATTAATTTCAGCTTTTTGTAATTTTTTTTTTCAAGAAACAACTCTTTCAAGTCACATCTGTTTCTACTCTTTTCTTTGGTTGAGGCTTGCTCTTATAGAGAAGGGCAAACATGTCAACTCCTTTTGAAAGTGCTACACACATTTAGTTTCTTAGTCTTTCCCAGGTTTTCTACTAATATAGAGAAGTATCTGGTAATAAGATTAAAATAGTCCCCACAAAGGACATTCTGGAAAAGGGCAGAGTAAGTTCAGGTATATTCATATCTTGAAATACGTACAAGCAAAAAAAAACATCAGGTGGCCAAAACGTCACTGAAGAATGCAGAATTGATGAAGATGCTATGCTTTCAGACTTTTTCCACACTTTGCACACTGAAACTGACAAAATCCTGGAATGATTCAGTATAAGTAGTGCCAAAACTTCTGGACGTGAACTATATTTTAGAAATTTAAATTCTAAATCTATTTTCTTGGTAAAAATCCTGTTGGTTAGTTAATCACACTTAAACTGCTCTATTCTGAACATCAGGAAAAAGAATTATTGTTACAACACTCATACCACATACTGGAATTCCACTTCCTTGCTATCTAATTAAATATTAGTCTATTTGACAGTACTTTTAAAATGAATATCAGAGTCTGTGGACTTTACAGAATTGACAAATGCTGTTAGATCAGAAATTTTGGTCTCGGGGAAAACAACAAACGAAAGAAAAAAACAACAAAAGAAAAGCCCAAACAAACCACACAAAACCCTTTCTGAACCTCTATAATCAGGCATAAATATAACACGCATTTAGAGAAAACTGCCAGTGATGAGCTTTTTTGAATATAATGGTCTTGAAAAATTAGAAATACTGATGATAACGGAGTACAAGTAGGCAGTTTTTGAGGCAGTTTTCTACAAAGTACTTTCAGTAGAGAAGATTCATAGCATACCACGTATCTGTTTGTGAGCAAACAGCCCTTATGAGAAGGTCTTTGAAACTATATTTCTACCCTAAGAGGTCTAAAACTGAACAAATAAACCTGGAATCTGAATGGAAAGCACACTCAGGGAGCTGAGAGAAGCACATACGTTTGTTTTTTTCTGTTAGCAAATCCTATACAGGCCAGACTAACCCATTTTAAGATTTACTTTTCTTTTGTGAGAATACTGTTTCACAGTGAACTTCTAATATTTTCATTTCACAACTTTCCATTTTGAAAGCCTAGTGAGTCACACTACTAGTCACACTGAATCACATTATTGCTTGAGACCAGTAAACCCCCACTCAAATCCTGCTACTTTTTAATAAAATATCATGCATTACTGAAAGTACAGTTGAAATGTATAATACATAGTTTCCATTTCTTGACAGACGTAACTGAAGGATGCTTGCTGGTCACAGTATCCATTGGGCAGTTATATGCTGTGTATTTCAAATACTGGAATGCAGACATGCCTTAGCAAAAGGCACTTCTTTTCACATCAAAATTTGTTGCTCAGGTAATTCATTTACACTTTAAATTACTGATGAAAATACTCATCACTATTTATTAAGTGGTCATTAACACCTAAATGGGTGCATAAGATTTTTTTCACCATGAACCTTATTATCAAAATTCCTACAGGAATGAATGTTTTTGGCTGGCTAGTCACTGCAAATGGTAGTACAACTTAACTGCTGATATCTCTACAATCCCATCTACTATTTTCCTGGATATAATATAGTTTAATGAGTCTCTCATTATTCTTTGATAGCTTTTTCACTTCATGCACAACTCGTTCGAAAGTCTGTTGCCATACCCTGATAGCATATATGAATTGTAAAGATAGATTTTTGCAGCAATTAAGCATTTTAGCATTTAGTCCTACATTTCCAAAAGTATGTTATTTAAAACTTTAAGTGTGAGTGGAATGTAACAAATTTCTACCCTGAAGAACACAAAATAAGACAACATATCATTAAAATATGAACCATGAAAAAATAACACAGCCACTATTTTAATATTCACCTATTAAGAGACTCCATCTTACTTACCATTTTACTACCTTTATTTTCTACACATGCAGTCAGTTGTACCTCATTTGTTTTATGCCATTCAGATTAGAATAGGGAACCTTTTTGGGCATCCATAGTAAGAAAATTGTCATAATTCTTGTACTTTTTTCCCCAAGGACATGTTCACCCTCTGGAGTATATTATACACAGTTCACAGAAATCTAAAGAGAACACAACAAACAGAAGACAGTGTTTCCCTGATAGATTTATTGGATCTATTTGATCGTAATTTAATCCAGAACTCATGAAGGATTAAGTAAATTATAGAGAACACAAGCAGCAGGCTCTCAGATGCATTACAGATGATGTTTATTTTTTAAATGCTGCCTTGTCAATGTCTGGTATATTCAGTTGCAAAAATCCATCCTCAGAAGGTTTAGAATACATTTTACTTGGAAATACTCTGTGTCTTACATTAGTTTCTTGACATAATAGTGGCTCAGCTTCTCAAGTGGAGGGGAGTGTATATCCTCTTACGACAGCACTAAAAGGTTGTTCTGTCTTTTCACCAGTAAGTGCTGCATTCAACAGGGGTCTAAAAATACAGTAATCATCTGAGGTGTTATATGTGTTTATATTTTACTGCATTTTGTATGGACTGGGTCAGCTTCAAAAGAAGTAGAAAGTTGTCCATAGAAAACCATAAATGTTTTTAATATGATTCAACTTGTTCTGTGGTATTTTTATGGGACTGGAGAAACAGAGTGGAGAGAAGCATTCAGGAGTGCTGGTGGTACAAATAGAGGGTAATATAAACTGAAACAATTAAGAAGACTGACAAAATGATCTGATATTGGGCCCCACTGTGATCACTCATTTGGGACACAGTGAAAAAATGCTAATGAAATTCAGTCAGTACACACAAAAGAAAAAGATCTGGGAGAAGTTAATGAAAGTGTACATCCAGAATCATGGATTTTAAGTGGTATATAATCACACAGGGAGGATTTGAGTTTTTGAAAGTTAGTTCAGTGTTTAGTGATGGGAGACCAAATGCAGGACAATTTTATTGTATTCTGAATTAAATATTGTGTGTAAATGTGCTACTCGCCACTATTGAACACAATACAGCTGAATAAAAAGGTGGCAGGTGTAATCAGAAGTACTAAAGAACCTTGGAGTATGGAGAGATGCTTTGATATAGTCCCCATATGAAATTCACTTAGAGATTTCTGCTGGTTTTAATCTTGAAAAATAGAAAACAGAAGGATGAGGAGAAAAAATGTATTTAACTTCTGAGTAGAAAGGAGAGGTAATAAGGCAATAATAATTGACTATAGCTACTCAATAAATGAAGGTGTTCAATAAAGTTTTGACACAGTATGCCAGTATAGCAGCAAATCACAGGAAAGATCTTTACCACGCTTCAGGTAATTAAATCATGGACTATTTTGCCTTAGAATACTGAAAAATTTTGAAAGTGTTCATGTAAGGATTAAATAGGTGTAGGTGCCACAGCAGTCCTTAAAAATGATAGTCTAGATGAAACTGATGGTTTACAAAGTCCTCACATTGATAATACCTGACACAGTCTGCCACTCTATACGTCTCATTTCTTGTACCTATTAACCTAACAGTCTTTCATTTGCAATAGTTAAAGATAGGTTTCTATCATAGATGTAATTGAGAACTGCTGAGGATTCACCATTTTCATGTTCAATACTTTTTGACCCTCTACAGAACAAAGGAGTTTGAACAAGGAAGATAAGAGAATCAGATTAAAGCCTTAGACAAAACTGTCTGCTCATATAACCTAGAAAATGTGAGAGATCAGTTATTAATCTAAATTAAATGAGGATTTTAGGGCTTTTACACGTGTAAGATTGCTGGAAAAAAATAGCCTCAGATGTTTCAAACACCCTGAAAGAGACACCTCCTGCTGTGTCCCAGTCATCTGCAAATGGAACAGAATAACTGCTGCTTCACTGTGAGATTTTATACTCTCTGTAGGTTTCCTCAAGAGAATTTAAGAGGGTCTAATTTTGTAAAAAAATATTAAAAGCAAACAACTGAGTAGGAGTAAGAAAATGACAATGGACCTCTCAGACTTTATAGAGATGCTCTCCTAAATCTTGCTTTCTTCTGCCTTAAATTATCTTCCGTTTCTTCTTTGCAGTGAAGGAAAAAAAAATCATGAAAAAGAAAAGTGCTGTTCAAGATGCACCACACTTGGGACAAAAAACCCAAAACATAATGGCTCTGTGGTTTGTAGGTTTTTTTCTTGCAGTTATTGTTCTATTTCCTGTTGACACTGCATTTTATATGCTCTAATGATGCAATTGTTCTTGAAAACTGCAGAAAAACAGACACCATGAACAGCTAATTGGTGCCTGTGACGAAGCTAGAAACACATCTTGAACTTTTCTGTTGTTGTTAAAAAGTGAGTGAGAGGGATTTGTTGCTATTAGGCCATATCAAATGTAGCTGGCAAGATTTCATTCCTGTTCACTTAATTAATGTCTGTAATATACCTGTCACTCATCAAACATACTGTGCAGTTATTGCACCATATATACTGTTATGTTTCATTCAATTTTTTATGCCCTTAGGACAACTCAGTTTAGGGATTCTGCACAATCTTCTGTCAAGTTTGCTCTCAGGTTCATTGCCATTCAAAATGTATCACAACAAAATACAGCTCTGTTATCAAAGTCCTTTTCCTCTCTGCCAGCTTTGTATTTTCCTGGCTGCTTGGTTTCTCATGAAAATGGGTATATAATCACCTTCTGCAGCTGTGCAGCCTGTCTTGCCACCTTTCCAAGGTTTCTTTGATAAATGTAATGAAAATAGTTCCATCTGCATTATCACAGTGGTACAATCATCCCAATCATCTACCCTGCACTATAGATTTATACATAACTAAATCCTTAAGTTTTATCCTTCCTCTTCTCTTATGAGTTTTACTAAAAATAAATGCATGTAGTCAGTTAACACTGAGCTCTTATTTCCAGCTAAGAGTCAGTAGAATCAAATATACTTTCATACCCATCTGCCCTATGTTTTATTATATTACATACCATTTATCCAGTGTTTAGCAAATCCTTCCTCGTCTACCTATGCTCCTTCTTCATTCTCCCTGCCCCTCATAAATTTCCCATGCATAAAAAGAGGGAAGGATTTCCATTCCTATGAGTTTTCTGGTTCTGTATCTGCTCTCTTACTGTTACAGCCCATTTCAAAATTATGTTCTGATTTTTTATCTAAGAAGTAGAATTTTGACATTTTAGTTTACAAGTTACCAGTAGAACAAAGTTTAAATTTCTATTAGGAGATTACAGAGAGATTAATCTGTACAAATGTCAAAGAACTACAATGTTCTAGCTTTTAATCATATAAAGCATAACAGTATGTATGGCATGTAATGATCTTAGTAAATTTGGTTCCAGACAGATCTAATTTCTTTGCATCTAATACATTTTAAGGATTATTTGAAAATCCTATTTGTGTCTTTTCATTAAAAAGTGAACATTTTTATATTACAGGCGATTTAATTAACTGTACATCTGCTTAAGAATGTATAACATTGCTTTAAATATATATCTGAAAGAATTTTAAAAAAGAAAGTATGAAGGGAAGGATTTAGTTTTAAAGTACTTTTAAAAAATTTAACTATGCTATTGTGTATCTTGTTGTCATAATATCCATGTAACACAAAATGATTCTATTTAGAGTCTTCAAAATTTACCAAATGTGGCCAGAATTCTTTCTCCTGTAGTATTATGACTTTTGTAGAGTGTTCAGGAAAGCACCCCAGGGAAGAAAGATGTTAGATACAATGTCTGCTGTTTTGATGGTTGCCCTGACCTATCAAGAAAAAAGTAGTCTTCTACATCTTTATTTTATGACTTTTTTATGGACTTAATAAAGAAGGTCCTGGGGAGATATTTAATGGCCTATTTCACTTCAAGAGATGTACCTGATGCCTCCTTGGGATGAAGAGGATTCAGAGACATAAAAGGCAAAACACAGCATTAAATGGAACCCGGAGTTATTCTCGGGAACAATGGAAAGGTTTCACGACAACTTTTTTGAAGGTAAGTGATAGAAAGGGCTGTACATATGAAAGACGCACCCAGGGAGGGAAATTAGGGTGACATTCCTCCATTTTGAAGCTGTCTAAAGAGGTCAATAACATTGTTTTATCACTCAAGAATGGCTGCTTTGCCTAGTTTAAAAATTTTTGCTTTCAAATACCTTCTGATCTTTCAAGCAAAGTGTTATACAAGGATCTGTCTTTTCCTCAGAGGCTTTATGCAAATCTTCCACATTTCGACAAGTGCAAATGCAGGAAGTGTGTGTGAGAAAGCCCTACTCTAAATTTGACATGTTTAACAAAAATTTCAACTATTCTGTCACAGGGTGCATTTTTAAGGAATCATTATTCACAAATTTCAGGTAGAAAAAGTTATTTATACTTTCAAAAAGCAAGCAAAATAAAATTTTCTGCATAGAATAACAATGAAGAAGAAAGGAACAGATATTAAGGTATTTGGAAAGACAATATAGCACATCAAAATTGATGTAATTTGGTCCTATCCTTATTTCAGTTTATTCAGAGGAGTTTTGATTTAGGATTTTTATGATACAGTTAATATTTATTTTTAGGTGAGAGTTCATAATACTAGAAACATACTTGATGCTAACAACAGATTTTTCCTTTTCAATATTCCCACCTATTACATGAAAGATAAATTCTTAGTATAATAAAAGTACCCTTGTCTCAAATAAATATATATATTGTTGCTTACATACAGACTTCTACAGATATAAAAGGAAGTATATATATGTACATAAATACAAGTAATTCTCAAAAGGAAAATATATACAGCTGCAGAAGAAAGAAAAAATCTGTCTCATAAACACCTTGAATTGTCAGCAGCATTAAAACTGCCACAATTCAAATAAAAAAAAAAAAAAAAAAGGCATTTTACCTGGCTGGAAATGCTGATGC
>WBMZ01002319.1:213785-242636 GCA_013400975.1 Atrichornis clamosus
AAAAAAAAAAAAAAAAAAGGGCATTTTACCTGGCTGGACATGCTGATGCTATGTTTGTCAACAGCACAAACACTGAGTAACCTTCTGTAAGAGACTGAGATGTTATAGTTTATGGCTTAAACATTGTTATAAAGGACTTTTACAAAACTCCATAACAAAACTGCACCAACAGAACTACACCAGAGACCACCACACCTTGAATGGGCTGAGGCCCTGAACTGTGAGTTAACTGAAGATATGATAAAAGTGACACTATTCTCAGGTCTGGGCTGGGGGAGATGAATGCTTCCACAGGAGGACCAAGCCCAGCAGCTGTCCTGAGAACCATCCCTGCCTGGATTTGGGGTGGGGAAACTGTAGCCCATAGCGCTTATCTGCTGAAACCAGGTTTGCACAAGACTCCCTCCTCCCCACCAAAGGGGAGGAGGAGGAGGGTTTTGGGTACATGGTGAAACCTTTGGTCAGAGGCAGTGAGCACTCATCCTCAGTTACACAAACTAGCTCAGCTGGAAAAAAAACCCCTCACCCCAGGAAAGCCAGATCCATGGGACATTCACATGAAGGGACCGCAGAGGAGGCATTATAATCCATCAAAAGACCCCCAAAGCACTCCCCAGACTCATTCCTGAGGCCTTGCACCAGAGCACTGCACATGGTGTGGGATGATGCAACCGATCCTGAGTCTTGCAAGAGACAGTGTCAAATCTGCTCCTCTCAGGGGTGGTACCTGGGCATTCCTACCTAGCCCAAATGTATATGAATCCATTGAATTCTGTATTCTGTGCGTGGGACCATCACCACCAAGAAGACCAGATGGAGAGGACTGATGGGACATCATTGGGACCCACAGATGGGTGATATGTTTCTGTCTCTGTCACTCTTACCCTCACCACCACCTCTTTTCTATTTCTTTCTCTCCCTTTCTTTCTTTCTCCTTCTCTCTCTTTCTCTCTCTCTTTTTTACTGTTAAATAAAATACATCAACTTTTTTGGTAGCAACATGTAACTCTCTTTGAGTTTTAACCTTGTTACCAGGTAATTTTCAAATCTAAGTTATTTTCCACAATTCACAGAAAATTTTGTCTAAGCAGATCATAACACTTTCACTCTGAATACTTACCTTTATTCTGTAGAAGGTACACAAAATTTTCATTTTTCATGCACACAAAAGGTCTAGAGCACCACAGCAGCATCATTCCAACTATTATCTTTTGTATTTAAAATCATGCAGTCCACTAGAACAATACAATAATGATACTCAGAGGCAAACACTGAACATCGTATACCTTTTCATCCTTCTCTTTAGAAAAAATATTTCATTTTGTTACTACTAAGTTTATAGAGTATCTTGCACAGAAAAATAAGTTTCACATCATCTGTAGAGACACAATAGCCAAAGCTGCTATTGCAGACAGGTATTTATTTTGTAAGGAGACTAAAATAGTGAAATACGCAACATCTAGTATTAATATAAAAATACTTCATTATTTGCCTTCTACTTTTATGATGTTTAAATATGAAATTTCAAATATTAATTGTTTACCTTAACATAATGAAGACATAAGCATTTAGCTTTTCAACCAAAAAATCTCTATGAAGAGGGCCATCACTGATTATCTATTATAGATTATTACGATATCATATTGCATTGTACTGCAAGATATCATAGAATCATGGAATCATAGAATGGTTTGGGTTGGAATGGACTTTAAAGATCATCTCGTTCCAATCTCCCTGCCATGGGCAGGAACACCTCCCACTAGAATAGGCTGCTCAGGGTTCCATCCAGCCTATGGTTCTGTGTGTCATACCTCCAGGGATGGGGCATCCACAACCGAGATCTGGAAAACCTGTTGCAGGGACAAACTACCCTCATGGCAAAGAAATTCCTCCTAATATCTCTCTTTCAGTTTGAATCCATTCCTGCCCTGTCCTGTCACTACATGCTCTTGTAAAAAGTCCCTCTCTGTCTTTCTTGCAGGCTCCCTTCAGGTACTGGAAGGCTGCAATTAGGTCACCACTAAGCCTTCTCTTCTCCGTGACAAACAATCCCAGTTCTCTCAGCCTGTCCTCACAGAAGAGGTTCTCCATCTCTCTAATTGTCTTGGTGGCCTCCTCTAAACTTGTTCCAACAGGACCATGTCTTACTTGTGCTGGAGACCCCAGAGCTGGATGCAGCATTCCAAGTGGGGTCTCACCAGAGATGAGCAGGGGGGCAGAATCCCCTCCCTTGCCCTGCTGGCCACACTGCTTGGGATGCAGCCCAGGACACGTTTGGCTTTCTGGGCTGTGGGTGCACATGGCTGGGTCATGTCCAGCTTTTCATCCAGCAGCACCCCCAAGTCCTTCTGGGCGGGGCTGCTCTCCATCTGTTCATGCCCAGCCTGTGTTGATACCAGGGGTTGCCTCGACTCAGGTGCAACACCTGGCACTTGGTCTTTTTAAACTGTAGAGAGATTCCCATCTGTCCACTTCTCGAATATGTCCAGGTCCCTCTGGATAGCATCCCATCCTTCAGATGTGGCAACTGCACCACTCTAGGCTTGATGTCATCTGCAAATTTGCTGAGGATGCACTCAATCCCTTCATCTCTGTCTTTAATGAATATATTAAATAACACTGGTACCAATATGGACCCCTGAAGGACACAACTTTTCAGTTATGTCCATGAGAACACTGAGCCATTGACCACTACACTCTGGATGTGACCATCCATGGCTTTTCTTACCCATTTATCAGTTCATTTATCAAATCCATGTCTCTCCAATTTAGAGAGAATTATGTTGTGAGGGACTGTGTCAAAGGCTTTACAGAAGCCCAGATAAATGTCTGCAAGCCTCTCCATCACAGAAGCCCACTGGGTGGTCAGACAGGACTTGCCCTTGGTGCAGCCATGATGGCTGTCCCAAATCACCTCCCTGTTCACCATGTGCCTTTGCACAGCTTCTAGGAGGATCTGTTCTGTGATCTTTCCAGGCACAGGGGTGAGGCTGACACTTTTCCGGGGTTCTCCTTTTAACCCTTTCTAAACATGGGTACAACGTTTCCCTTTTCCAGTCACCCGGGACTTCAGTAGACTGCCAAGACCTTTCAAATATCAAGGACAGTGTCCTGGCAACTACAACAGCCAATTCCCTCAGGGCTCTGGGAAGTATTTATTTGGGTCCCACAGGGTTCCTCAGGCGGCCATGAACCTGATCTTTACTACAGTGGGAGGGATTTTGCTCCTCCAGTACCCATCCTGCTGCCCATCCACTTGAGAGGCGTGGGAAGAGAGATTGCCATTGAAGATTGGGGCAAAAAACTGAGTACCTGCCTCAGCCTTCTCCTCATCTATTGTTTCCAGTTTTCCAACATTGTTTATCAGAGGGGTTCACCTTCTTTGGCCTTCCTTTTCTGGTTAACATGCCGTAGAAGCCCTTCCTGTTATTCTTTATGTCTCTTGCCAAGTTCAGCTTCAGCTTTACCTGGGTCTTCCTTAACCCTTTCCTACACAACCCAACTTCATCTCTGTACTCTTCCCAGGTTACCTATCCTACGTTCACCTCCCTGTGCATCCGCTTCTATTTGTTTAGTTTGACCAGCAGGTCCCAACTCAGCCATGCCAATCTCGTGCCTTCCTTGCACAATTTCTTGCATATGATATGATAAAATATAATATTATATTTATGATACTGCTGTACAAATAAATGGTGCCATAATTAGCCATCCAGTCACTGTAAATCCACTTCTATCTTCTGAAAATCTTTTTGAGAAATACTCAGTGTTGTGGGATTACCTGGTACCAGTACTTCTTCATTCTCCACGTACAAAAAAAATATAGAAGTTTAGCACTGAGAAAAATCAGATCAATACTCAACAGTAACTACTGTCTAGGTATTGTCTGATGGATTTGGTAGAAAATCTTAAGAAAAATAGCTATTACAAAATCATTAGCAAACCACCCTAAATATTTTTTGAATCTGTAAATACAGAAAGATATTATTTTAGACTATTTTAAAATATGTAAAATTTATGTACATATATATTTTATTATTTAAATGCCTTATATTTTCAGGCGATTATACACACCTGAAAATAGAAGATAAAAATGCTCGCTTGCAAAGATTAAATTATTTGAAATATTGAAGTTTGGACTGAAAAAGCAGTACTTTTTTTCATTGTATGCCTGATACTATACCAGAATATATATTAAAAATGCAGATACAATAAATTGTGGTCAGATCAATCCATCAACCATCAACAGCTAGTCCCTAGGTTATGTTTATTCACTTGAAGAACTGAGTATCTCTTCTTTCTAAATTGCAAAATTATCCCTAGTCAGTAGTTTTACAGATCATAACAGAATCATTAAAGAAGAAAAATAAAATCTGCCTGAAAAATATGGTTGATATCACATTTGCTATTCAAGAATTATGTGTTCAGAAAATGTCCTTCTCAGTTCTACTTCTTCTAAAACAACCACAAGAACAACAAAACCCAAACAAAAGGGTCCCCACTACTATGTCTTCTCAAAAATAAAAGGTGTGGTACGGGAAAAATAGAATAATCAGATACTATGACCAATCTCAGAACACAAGTTGCTCTAACAGATCAAGCAGTTGGCTGATCTGAACAGTATTCATGTGTGGTGGTAGCCATATCGAGTCCGGATTCAAGAAAGGATGGAAAATTCAATGCACATAACAAATTGTAGAACACTGAGAGGGAAAATACCTTGAAAACCAAATATGTTCTCTAAGCAAAAAGTTCCACGCAAGATAGTGTTTAAAAAGTAAATTACAAACACTTGGTGTCCATTTTTATTATATGTAAGTACCCCTTCTCTCTTCTTCCAAACTGTTCTGATGCTTTTCCCTTCATCAGCCAGGCCCTTCAAAAGGCCTTTCACAGGAATTGTGAATAATGGGCAAGCTGTGAGGAACCAGTTCTGCCAAGCAAAAATTTTGCTGATATACATCAGTTAGAGAAAATGAGCATATTATATTTAAATCAATCTTATATTTCTGCTGTTCTGTAGAACTGCAAAGAATGTCACAGAATCGAATATATGGATTAACTGCACCATGTTTCCTTATACTTACCAGTTGTTAAGAGCTAGTAACTATTGCACTATGCCTAGCCTTTCAAACAGCTGAAACTATGCTCATGACTAGTTTCTTTCATGCTTTACTGTTAGCAAATATTAGCAAAACAAAACTTAACTCCTTGGAGGACAGACTTTGCCTGTAAATGCTCTGCAGGCTCAAGATAATCTAAAAACAAATATATAATGATTAATGACATAACAAATTCTTATACCTTTTATTTACTACAGTGGATTAGTATCAGTTTCATTTCCCTTACCCCTCCCCACTGCAGCAGCATGGAGAGGAGAATTGAAGACAAAAGAGGCAAAGATCACGGGTTGAGATAAGACCATCTTACTGGAAACAGCAGTGAAATAAGAAAATGGACTTTAACAGCAACAGTACTAATGACAGAGGGTGCCAAAAAAAAGAAACGATTCACATGGAAGCTCCCTGGCGATAGACAGTAGCGGACAGCTCCATCTGTCACATTTACTCATCTGTAAGGACCCCTTCTCCCCAGAAGAGAATCCTTTTCCCTGCCCTGGCAATGACAGGAGGTGGTACAGAAAAACGTCCCTGTCCTAGTCATGCCACCCTCACAGCTACTGTATAAATTAACCCTGTCCTGGCTGGAACCAGGGCAACATCTTAAGTAGAATTTTCTTCCATTTCCCCCCTCAGTGAAGAAGTCTCACAAAGTTTCATATGCTGCTTTTATACTCTAATCATTTTGATTACATTTTAATGTAAAAAGATTTTTAGCGAGAAAAAGAGTAAGTGGTATTTGACCTTATCTTTATTTATGTTTCTTGATGTGCTTTTGTGTAATCCCAATATACTCACAATAAAACATGCTTCTTCTTTTTATTTATGGCCACCTTATCATCAGAATTCTATTGCATACCACATGGGCTTTAAAAATGGAATTATAATGAAATAGATAGAGTCAGACTGAGCAGGCAGTCAAAGGGAGCATGAATTCCCTTTACAGCACCCTTCAAATAGTCACCTTTTCTAAATAAAAAAATTACACAGAAATCTGAACCCATCCCAGAAAAAAATATGACTTAGAATTGATGACAAAAATTCATGGACTAGTTTTCTGTCAAAATCCATCACTTTTACAGGAATGTATTGAGTGTAATTACTTTCTTTTCTTAAGCACAGTGATCCTAAATAGTCGATGTGTATATTTTTTTTTCTACTTTGTTAAAAAAATTTTAACAAATATGAGAAAATATTTTCCCTATTATAAAATTAATAGTACATTAAAATATACAAATGCAACAGTTAATAAATGATGGAGAACTTCATGTATTCTAAGCAGATAAAAATATTTCTATCCCTTACATTCTGGATCAGAAACATGTTAGTGCTCAATTTGTATTCAGTCCACTCTAACATATTTGGCGTTTTTTTGTAATATTCTCCTTATCTGAACATTGTTGATTCTGTAGCAAAATGGTGACCAAAGACCTTGTTCCAAAATAGGGCAGGTACAATTCTGAAATTTCAGAATTGCTTTGGATAGAATAGAGGATGACACAATTCACTGATTACAGAAAGGAACAATAGGACTGAAAACTGCATCAAACAGAGAATTTAGAGGATCATTTCAAGAAAGGGGAAAAGATCTAAAAATCATCTTTTGAAAAATGTCTGCTAAAAACATAATAAAATAAAATAATCAATGTAAAACGAAAGTAAAGAGAATAACATACATTTCTAATCTTATTTCCATGTCAATGCAATAGTTATATTTAAATGTAAGTAAAATCTAGGATTAACATGTGAACAGACTCACAGTCAGTAAATTTCACATGCACAGATGTGATACAAACTACTTTGAAAAAATCCCCATGAAGATTTACAGACCAACATTGTCTAATCTTTCCCCTTGTTGACCACAGATAACTCAGGTCACTCACTGATAAATATAAAAGTAGTCATTTACAAAGTTTCACTTCATATATGGCAGAACGTCAGAATTTGTGGGTAGGACAAAAGAACTAGTCAATAAGTTTGACCATAACAGTCTGCTTTCTAAACTAGTAACTAGTAAAGCAAAAAATCATTAAGAGTATTTCAGTTCTATGAAGGGAGTGAAACAAAAGCAATACAAGGAATTGAAAAAAAAAATACAAATATACTGTCACAGAGATTAAATAATATTTTTTCAACTACAAGTATTAAGACAGTTGGATTTGGATTTTTGTTTTACAGAAAAGTGCACAACTATAAGTGTTTTGTCCCAGTAACAATTCCACTTGGGGACAACAAAACACAATGGCAGATCACATTCACAAGGATCACTGGTGCACAAATTTTGGGACTTTTTCTTCTAAAGTCGGTACTATCTTTTCATCAGCTCTGAGGTGTTAGAATTACACTGCTGAAGGTTGTTTTAGGTTTCTCTCCACCAGGAAAAAGAAACAAACTATGCAAGTTTTGACACAAGAGTTTATAATTTTTCTTTTTTCAAAAATAATTATTTATTATTGTATTTGCACTTCCCATACACACAGAGATTTCAGAAGATTAAGAAAGAAACTTATTTTCAGACATGCTTCAATTTATCCTATGAATTTCATTATGATTATTTCACTGCTAAGGAAAAAGACATCCTCTAATATACATGGCAATTGCATCTTTAATGAAGCCTTATCTTTACCATTCAACTTTCTTCCAAAGGGTTAATATTTAATTGCAAAGAATTAAATTGCTCCTACTAATACACAAAAGTTTCTTGCTGAATCCAGGAAGATGACACCAGTCTATCCTAATTTGTCTAATAGAGCTAAATTAACCTTTGTCATAAATATTTTCTGATGGATAATTTCATCAGTTTTATGTGAACATTTCATGAACACCGAATTTAGAATTTTTACACTTGCATATGAAGGCCTTGCACCATTAAATGAGGGCATCTAGCATCATGCAATTTGCATGGCTAATCAAAGCTATATGAATATTCAGGACTAGTTAATATACTTTTAAAAACTTTTGCATTTCAGTGTCTTCTCATATTTAATCCAACAGGCAAGGCAACTCATCATATATGTGATCCAAAGGTAAGTGGATAACACATTTTGAATAAATAATTTAAAAAAAATTTGCAAAGCCTATATGAAGAGCAGCACTCTTTTGTGGACTCAAATACCTTAGTATTATGAAATAAATTTATATTAAGGGATTTTTATGTCGTGCCCTATTCATTCCAGATTATTTCACTTTTGCTATGAGCATCTGAATGCACTGAAGGTAAGAAACTATATGAGTTATCTGCTGGTATACAAAGTTCTTTGCTAACAGACATGCAAAATTAAAGTTACCACAGGTTTTGTGTCCTCTAGTTAAGTATTCCTCTCCCATTCCAAACAAACAAACAAACAAACAAACTACAGTTTGTCTAGCTCATGTAGAGTACTAAAATTGGGAAAAGTTCAATCTACCTGCTCAAGTGACTGCTTTCTTTTTTAACCTGATCTACATTCCACTGTGTAGCTACCCAGTAAACCTAGAAATCTTTTATTTTTCAGAAACTTATTTTCTCATTTTGATGGTTTACCAAATCCCACTCCCCTGCCTTTGCTGCGATTAACTTTACCTTTCTGGTTCTTGTATTTTGTAAAGTTTTGACTACAGACTAAATAAAACAGGCTTTAACCTCCACAATACATGTATGGACTACCAGCACTTCAGAACCTGTAGATTGGTTCTAACAGTTTTGATGTTTTGACATGTGTTTCTATAATACCACCCAACTTCAAATGTAATTATAGTCTAAAGAAAAAAAAAGTATAATTGATATGACTATTTTCTGCTATAAATTAGTAGTAATAAATTTAAAAAAGGAAACAAAAGACTTATCAACAGTAGTTGGGTATTGGCAATTGGAATATCAGCTTAGCTTTGACTTTTACCAGATTTAAAATGGAAAATATTAAATAAATTAAAATACAACTTACAGAAGCTACTAAGATATGTGCCCTAGACCCTGATACAGACAAAACTCACAATCGTGCAAAATGGCCATTCAAGATTTTAAATTTACACTCTCAGAAAGAGGGTGTTTAACTAGACATACTTTTATATAAATTGTACAAAGCAATTAAAAAGTGTCAGAAATTACTATCTTTCATTACCCAAGAAGATTTTGGAATAGAAAAATTATCTGTTTGTCTGCTTTATTAACCAATTTACCTTTAGAATCCCATAACCTTGTAATGGTTTGGGTTGGAAAAGACTTTAAAGATTATCTAGTTCTAGCCCCCTTCACCATGAGTGGGGATGCCATTCACTAGACCAGGTTGCTGAAGCCCCATGTACCTTGGCCTTGAACATTTCCAAGAATTGGGCATCCACAATTTCTCTGGGCAACCTATTCCTCTGCTTTACTACCCTCACTGCAAAGAACTTCTTCTTAACATCTTATCTAAAGCTATCATCTTTAAGTTTAAAGCCATTAATATTTGTCCTGTCAAACTAGATTCTTGCAAAATAAGTCCCTCCTCAGCCACCTTGTAGGCCCCTTCCAGGTACGAAAGGCTACAATAATTTCTCCAGAGAAACTTCTTTTTCCCAGATAGAACAACCCCAGTTCTCTCAGCCTTTTCACATAGCAGAGGTGCTTCAATCCTTCGATCACCTTTGTAGCCCTGTTCTGGACCCTCTCTAACAGATCAATGTCTTTCTTTTACTGGGTGCCCCAGAGCTGGACTCCCAGAGCTGGAGTCTCACAAGAGCAGAGTAGAGGAAGAGAATCACTTCCATTGTCCTGTTGGCCACACTGACTTTGATGCAGCCTAGGACATGGTGGGCTGCAGGTGCACATTGCCAGGTCTTGTTGAGCTCCTCATCAACAAACAGCTGTGAGTTTCAGTCCCCAGGACTGCTCTCAACACATTCTCAGCCCAGTCTGTATTTGTGCTTGAGACTGCCCTGACGCAGGTGAAGGACTTTGCACTTGGCCCTGCTGCACTTCCTGAAGTTCACACAGGCCCACCTCTCAAGCCTGTCAGGGTCCCTCTGGATGACAGCCCTGCCCTCCAGCTTGCTGACAGTACCACGCAGCTTGGTGTCATCAGAAAAATTGTTGCAGGTGCACTCAATCCCACTGACCACTGACTATGACAAAAACAGAGATGTTAAATTTGGTTCCAAATGGAAAAATTATCTGGTGTCAAAGAAATATCCAAACCCTCAGCTTTGTAATTTACAATATTACCTGTCTTGAAGTGAGTATTGTAGAATAATTAAATGTTTTTAATTGAAATTAACTGTATAGCTTATTTGCATAAATGACACTGTGAAGGAATTTCAGTGTACACAAGGGGCAGACACAGTATTATTTCATCAAAACTTCGTGTGCTTTATACACAGGGATAAGGCTTATAATGTTAGTACTGTTATCATGCCCTAGACTGTGATATAGCTGAGATTAGTTCAGTTGAGGGTAGCTCCACAAATTTTACCAAGCCATACGTGCAATGTAACTGTGATGTACTAATAGCAGCTCAGAGAATGGGTATCAGTATGGAAGTCCTGATTCCTTTCTCCAAATTCCCCCCTTATCTTTAAAATGTGAGAGAAATATTTCACCTTCTTTCCTAGAGCTAGATTCTCAATTTTACATCAGAATAGTATTTCCCTTCATTTGGCCCCACCCCTATGCTCAAAAGAATCAGCACAAAGTCTCTGGCATTGTTCTGCCATCCTCATGGCTAAATGCTAAATTGCTGTATACATAATTAAACATCATTTTACTTCTCTCACTCAAAAGGCACATAATTCTTTGTTAATTTTTGAAAATGCTACTTGGAACCACTGAGTATATTTTCAAATACAACAAGTTTTCAGCTTACCAATGGCACCAGTAGAAATATATATAATTAACAGTAGTAGATTCCAATTCAACTGATTCTTGTTCAGTTGCAAAATATTTATTTCCTTATACACTTTTCCCATGGTTATGCAGGAATTTGTTCCACTTCTCTTGGAACAAATAAGAACCACACTGGAAACTATTTTCCTTTAAATAGGAAAAAAGGCTGTTGAATCTAAAAAAGAACAGATTTGATCACCACGTTTACTCTCACTCAGTATCCCCTGAGAAGTTTTACTCATCTAGATTCTTACTCATCTTTGTATACCTACTTAAATTGCCATTTCAAGATGGCTTTAGTTTATGCTTTTTAACTCTTACCCACATTATAATAACATTAGGTTTACGTATCTCAGAGAATATTAGATGTTCTCTAGATACACTTATATAATCTATATTTACATTTGTGTTCATGGGATTAGAAAGCCCATAAAAAACTTGGTGAAAAAACAGCATGTCAATCATAATTATGGACTACTAATCTTTTTCAAAACCAAATGGCTGACTCATGAAAAAATAAAGATCTGTTTTAGGAAAACAAGATTTGCAATACAGTTCTTGTAAGTATCAATCATCAGCACTGAAAATATAATGTAATTTCTATTCATCTTAATCTTGCTAAAATCTTGAATTATGTTTACTAGACTAAAAAACACTCCATCAAATCAAATCTTTGAAATTATTATTGCAACAGGGATAGTAACAACAAAAACATAGTTCATTATTGTAAGAACAGATGGAAGATTATTATGGTATAATAGGTTTGCAGAAATGTGCTTGAGATAAATTCACTAATAGAGCACATAACCCCCTTTATTTTAATAATTGTGACAAAATCTGCAAGATTAATGTACCAGAAAACCTTTTATATAACTATATATATATTGGTTTTTACCTAATTAGAAAACACCATATCTGAGGAACAAATTACATGTTCACATTAGAACCACTGAGAGTATCCAATGATCCCTGTCGACTGGGATCGTCTTGGTAGTCTTCTATCAAGATGGAATCCGGCTGTAAAGTTCTTATTTTTCTCCCACTGCTAATTAGTATTTTCATCCGCATTAACCAATGAACATCTATGGTGTCTACAGTATTTAGAAAATGTGGTAAAGAGTTGAATAATTTTCCAAATTAATCAAATGATAATGTTTTCATGCATACTTCATAATAACACCCATTAAAAAACCAAAACCCTGTCCCTGCATTTTGTAACTTTTCCGTTCATCAGTTAACTTTACACAGGGCCATGGTCTTCTGTTGTGCCTGTTCCAAGAATTTAATATATTGGTTGTTTCAGGAGGGTGATAGTGAAGGAAAGTATTTATATGGATTCTGGGTGGCTTATATGAATGACTAGCAGTATGTCTCGCCGTCCTAGCATTTTATCCTTAATACATAGGCATATATATATATATAATTTTTTTTTTTTAATCCAATTCAACAACGTAATGCTTGTTTATTTGTTCAAACTATTAAGATCAGATATACAAGATAAGAAAACTTCAGAAGGGAAAAATACATTTAGCAAGAGCAAAGTGGAAGACCAGTCATTGCACAGTAGATCTACCAAAACCTTTTGTTATAGCAGATATAAGTCCAAATGCCTCACAACTCCAAAATATCAAATGACAGTGCTCCACTAGCAAAAGTCTTGGATGTAAAAAACAGGCAATACCTATTCAATATCATTTTTCACTGAAGGAAAAAAAAAAAGAAGAAGATAAAAACATTGTTTTGTACCTTTTTTTTTTAAGAAATAGATCATGGCTGAGTAATAGGAGGGTATGGAATTCCTAGCCTATTAGAATATCCAAAAGGAACAAATATTGTGTAATCTACAAGAAAAAAGACCAGGAAATGCTAGATAGTTCTTTGTCCTTCGGACACCAAAGGTAGTTAGTATTGTTCTACTTCTGCAAGACTAAATAAGAAAAAATTGATTTACATTTTCAACAAAATTTGCATTAGAACCAGGAAGTTAATTTCCAAAAGACAGTGAAGTCTCTGAGTAGATTTTCAAAAGATATTTTTAAAAAACAGGTAAGCAATAAGTCTCTGAATTGGAATCCTACCACAATTACATTCCTACATCTTAGAAGCATGGGTTCAAGGGGATTTCCTTTCAGAAGCAATATTCTTTTATGGCAATGACATAGAATTTCAGTGTAATTTTCATTTATCCTCCAATAAGTTATTATGTTGTAGGAGAGAAAAACCACTGCTGCTTATTTGTTTGTTTGTTGTGGGTTTTGTTTGTTTATTTGTTTGTGATTTGTTTGCTTGCTTGGTTTTTGTTTGGTTTTTGTTTTTTCTCTGATAGTTCTCCAGCTGTTGGAAGGCAATGCATAATTCTGAGGTGGGATTATGTATGTGCTTAACATAATTTACATACAAAGTTCTGAACGAATAAACTCATTTCAATTTTTTGTTGTTTTATAAGGAGAAAACAATTTAGTTCTATCTAGTTAACTGAGAACAGTTTGCGTGCAAGATGTTGCTAACCCAGTATTTCCATCCATTCTGAAAATATTTCTCTGAAGTATTTTCCCTATCCATAAGTGCAGTTAGAGTCACTAGAATACCATTTAATAAAGCATTAAGGCTAAATTAGTCATTGAAATATCATGGGCTTTGCACATTCTAAGAAAAAAGCAAGTGCTATAGTTCTGAAAATAGAAGTGGATTCTGAATAATGATAAACTTCAGAATTCCCAATAGTATTTCAGAAGTGAAGAACTTCTTAGAAATCCATTCTATCCAAAACCGTTAAAAGGTATTGAAAGCTACTGCTGCAGCCTGAAAGAATTTATTTGCAATTAAATTCTGTACATTCTGTGCTATAATATTTTGCAGAAATAGTTTGCAGGTATTATACATATGAATGTATTAATAACCATGAATACCTTCTTATATACGGGATGCCATAAAATCTAAGTTAGGAGACTATGAACATAGCATATCCACATTTTACAGCATAGTATGCAATACTGCAATATCGTATGCCAGAACATCATACCCATTTGTTTGCTGAAGTGAAAATGAAACTTGTAATTCATTGCCAGGTGGAGGAATACAAAATTCCAATTTATGAACTAACATCTTCTTCTTGCAATTGTAGCTTTAGCCAGTAATAATGCTACCAGATTGCTGCACAGAAATCAACCATTAAAGAAATTTGCAAATAAATTATTTAATCTTTAGCCTTCTGACAATGAAATTGGTGTTCTATTGCTTATACTACAGTGAATGTAAAAATGAAATAAGAACATGGAGCTTTAAATTCTCACTTTCTCATATGGACCATTAAATCACAAAGTGGTTAAAAAAATTAGAAATTATATTAATTGTTAGGTTTGTTATTGTTGTGTCATAAAGAATATAGGCTTGATACATCTGAATTTCAGTCAGACTACCCTCATCTTCAACAGGTACTCACTTTCAAGATTAGCAAGCAATGCAAGCAGCATAGCCTCAGAAGGTTGTTGAAGGAGATAATAACGTCCATAAAGGATTTCTGTCATGCAGAGATAGGCTGACACATTGCATATAAAAGTCAGAATTTCACAAAATAACATGATGCATGTAGCACATTTATGAAGGGATGTAGTTAAAATGCGGAGTTGAGCATTGCTATTCAGACTAAAACACTGGTATTTAGAACAGTTTAAAAGTTGTACTTAGCAGGCAAACCTCAAATGAAGGAAACCAGTGGTACTTGTTTGTCAGAGGTAATGAAAAGTAGTAATTTCTGAAAACAGAGATTTTACAGAAATCAGAAAACTTTTTAAAAAATCTAACTGAAATGAAGAAATTAGCATTTTAATTCAAAATTAAGCTTTGATCATACAAGCATTAATAAATAATTTTATTATATGAAAATATATTGAAGTGCATTGAAGAAATTGGTTTGGTACAGTCAAACCCATTGGAGTACTTCTATAATTAAGAAAATAATTTTTTAGCAGGGTTTGATAAATATCAGAATGCTGGAAAGCTGCCATTAAGTTGGAATACATGCAACATTTCCCCTTTCTTTGGTATCTGGAAATCGGTACAAATGGTATAATTGATACCTTAAAGCTAAAGAGTATCTCTTAGCAACAGTAGAATTTACATGCAGTGCAGTGTGCTTCAGGAAAAAATCGAACAGGTGATCTTTTGCTGTACACATTAAATACATTACATCTTATAATAAAAAAGAGTATATCACAACCTAAACTAAGAACTAGCTACATCATTTATAAAATAGTTTTTTGGTCCTTGAAGGTTTACATTTGTGAAGGAATTTCTTGCAAACACTACTAAAGAGAATGATTTTCACCAACTTAATTTGATCAACCTTCTGCCAAATAAGTTCTTTAATATTTTGCTCTTGTATATCTGCATTTTGCTGAATATCAGGTTAATTTTTACATTAAGTGTATTTTTAAACATTGATGACTGCTCAGTAGTTATTGATGTACTGTTTATGATCTCCTGGCTGAGAGGCCCACATTTTATCTAGCAGATAAAGAATTCCTCTCACTAGTTTCTTCAAAGCTAGTGATTATATACCACCATTTCAGACAGGCTTTTTTTTTTTTTCCTTTTTTTTTGGTCACTAGCAGGAGTAGAAACAGCCCACTAAAGCTGGGGTTAATATTGTCTACTAATTATTGCTGTCATTGCATTCAAATATAGTATTATGTTTTCTTACATAAGTAAGATATAAGTAATTTTTAGTATTACAAGCCTCATTTACCACCACTTTTTAAAATAATTGATAGCCTCACTTGTGCACCTCAGCCTGCTACAGAAAAGCTTTCAAAGATTGAAAAGTTTCTTCCTTTGCCTTTACTCTGGCTCTTCTGATATGAACAGAAACTTATTCAGCAAAATATTGCTTGACCTAAATCACTGTTACCTGAAGTAACTTAAGACCATGACATAAGTTCTTAGGAAGTAAGACAATGTAGTTCATTGGATTCACAAGGACTGCTGTTCTTTCTCAATCACCCCAGAATACAGAATACAGTATAGAGACTTTTCTTATACATCAAGCCCGGATGTTCTGTTTTATTCCTTTTCTTCCTAAAACTAAACTCAACTACATAGATTTAATTCTGCACTGAATTTCTATCAGGCTGGTACATTTAAATTCAAATTTTGGACCAAGCTCAGTGTACACAAGTATGTATTTTTAAATCATCTAAGGAATTTGTTGTACAAAAGATTTAAGAAATTGATTATATAAGGAATGGATTTATAAATGGGAATGAGATAACTTCAATAACATTTACTTAATTAACGTTTGTCCTCTATTCAACAGGAGAAAACAGACTTGCTAGAACATTTTCTATAATCACACGACTAAAGCAAAAACAATTTATCCTTGAGGTTCTTTCTTAATTATTGTAAGAGTTACTACACTTGCACCATGTTCTCTTCTAATGCACGCATGTAGTTTAACACTATTCTCTCATCTCACTGCTTCAGGATCACAACAGAATAAAGAAGCTGTGCCACACTCAATAATATCTTTTTCACCCTTCACAATTCAATGCCAACGAGCAAAGGTCAAGTTTTCATGACCGTCATACTAGTAGTTCGGTCTTTGGGGTACTAAAATACATTCTATTAATTTTGTCATAGCAAAATGTGGCGTGATCTCTAGTGCCATTCCCTGAAAACCTTAACAACACCAACAGCAGACAACATAGAGGTTTTCTGTAATAAAAGTTCTGTTTAAACAGTTCAAAGCACAATATTTCAAACTTTTCTCACAAGAGGTTGTACTTGTCAAGATCATGCCTTTACAACTACTTCAAACAGATCACATCTATAATAAATCTACTTCTCTACATATATATTACCCTAGGCACAATAACATAAAATAAAGCAAACAGCAAGGAAAAAAAAGTGTACAAAGAAATGCAGTTACAGAATTAAAATCTCGCCTTCCCACAGACTTCTTTCTCTGAGATACACAGATATATGCGAAAGTAAATACTACCCTAATATTCTACAGAAATTATATTCAGGTGTCTCAAAAGGTTTGATGAAGAACTCGTCGAGCACATGTAAGATTTTATTATGTGTTTAACTAATGCGACACTTGGACACATTGACATTTATTTATAATTGTGCATTCTTTGAGCAACTCCAGTTATACCAAGAAAACGAAGTTCTATATAATTGTACATAATCATTGACATTTAGTCCAGGTTCTGAGGGTACTAAAGGACTTTTCAGGAAAATATACAGTCTATGGCTAATAACTGAGTTTGTTTCTCCTATAGCTAGAAGTTTCTGTAGGAACTAATACGTTAGTAACTTCGCCTATTACAGTAGCACACTAAGTGCTATATAAATAAGGATGATCTCATAAAATAGACTCTTTTCCCTACATTTAGTCATATGCATATTATTTCAAAACCTACCCTTCAAAGTAAGATCCAAATGCTATGAACATTTCTGTCAGCCTCATGAGACAAGAGAAAGCAATTTGAAAATTAAAAGAGTAGTTGATTTCTTACAAATATCTTGAATATTAGTTACTATGACATAATTTCCTACAAAATTGAAACCTGTCAGCGATTTCATTCTAACATTTTCTCTGTTAAATTTAAGTAGGTGTGTTTAATAGAAGCCCATCTGACATCCATCATTAAAATGGGAAAATATGTTGACCTAATTTGATAACAACAAATATGAATTCTTCCCATGTTGTTTCCTGCAGTACTGTACAGAAATTTAAGTTAATATACTTTATAAATATTTGGTGATATTTACTTTACGAGCACAGCTTTTACATCATTGCTATTTATTTGCTTGTCAGTCACAAAACCCAAATGTACATTATTAGGGCCAAGGCAAAATAATTAAAATATCTTAAAAATTTTGACCAAATAAGTGTTTAATGAGTCTTGTTTTTCAGCATTGAGAATAAATATTTTTCCTGTTTGTATTACAAGGATAAATATAAAGAAATCTCAGAAGCAATTCTTATGTTTCTTCAATGAGGTTTCTTTTTTACCAAATTTGCGACATTTACACCCAATTCTTCACTCTAGTGAGGATATATTGAAAGCTTTCTGGAGGTGAGTTCACTGTATTTTAAATTGTGTAAGCTAAAACTATATCTTCTCTCAAGGAAAACTTCTCACATAGTTTAAATAAGCAAAACAAATCAATGAAAAACATTATTGGTACTTAAAGTTTTGTTACTGCATTTTGATTATTGGATGCATTTGTTAAAAGTAACATGAGTTTAACTATCATGTATTGTATAGCCTAAGACTTTGGATCATAGCTTACACCTGTTGATTTTTGGCTGGTTTTATTTTTCTTCAGTTTTACACTCTACTACCCTGCTAGTATCAAAAGCTAAGTAAGAATAATCAACAGCAACAAGCAATAATAGCATTAGAATAATTACATATTAAGCTCTCCTCCTTTAAAAAAAGCCAAAAGTAATATTCTCTTAGGATAGGATCTGAGAGAGAATCTGTTAAATGTAACTGAGTATTATTCATGTTTCTCAGATGGCATGAAGCTTTATCATATTTTCCTTTATGCTACCCTGAAGGCCCCTTTCTAATCAATTCATACTAAAAACAAAAGTGGAAAGATCTTTACAAAGGAAACTAAAATTAAGGCTTAATTTATGAGTCCTATGAAAAGAAGAAGTTCATCATCATTAGATAGAGACTATAAGCACAAAGAGTAATTTCCTTTATCATAAAACGAGGTGATATTAAAAACTTTACATAAAGACCTTAATCTGATGCTTTTAATCTCCTGTAGATGAGTTCTCACATACACGCTAACAATTATCTATCCACAAACAGGGTATGCATCGAGATGAATACCTGAAACACTGTTGAATCAGTCTTTGTATCCTGAAACCCATAGAGACAACACTGCACTCTGTAAAGAGCAAAAAGTAACTGAAGTGCAAGTCCTCTCAAACTTTTAGGGACAAAAGTCTAATATTTATTTACGACCTAGGCAATGAAAATGTCTGTAGCAACTAGAAAAAAAGAAAGCTGTCTATTCAGCACAGATAGTTTTAAATATAAATTCTGAGTCAGTGGTAATCCATGTCCATCCTTAAGGGAAAAAGATGTATGTTTGCTCCTTCATCCCTTTATTTTTTTTTTAATAAAACATACTTTAAAAATTGCATGGATAGGTATGTGTTTGTAAGATATTTTAAAAATAATTGCTCTTCCTTCATCTTAGTCATGTGATAAACTAGAAATCTTTTACTATCAGAAGAGAGGTATATTTCAGCTGGGTAATAGGAATGGGGAATGAAGGAGACAGATTTGCTTTGAGGTGTAATTTCAAAGAATTCTAAAGCATACCATTTGAACATAACAAGGAAATAAACTCAGTTTATATTGAACATATAAAAGTTCTGAGTTTAACAAAAAATTATACTCCAGTCAGATTTATCACAGTTCCATTAAACATGGAAAATTTGTTGTAGATTCACTATCAATTGTTTGTCAAAATTGTGTCATCAGGCTACTCAAGCATACAGGGAAGTAAATGTGAAATCTGACTAATGGAGTACCATTTCATGAAGAGATTAGTTTAATAAATATACGTGGCTGACAGAAATCATTTCAGTGGTTTCTGATCTGATGCATATGCATGTCTTCCTTTTCTTTATGTAATGTGGTATAAAAACCCACATTGTTTTTCTTACATGTGGGGTTTTTTTCCAGAAATGAAAGCATTCATATCAGCCTGTTGTACACAACTGAAAATTTTGATTTCCTATCATATGTGGAAGTTTCACAAATTTTGATTTCCTATCATATGTATCTTTCTCCACATCCACTCAAAAAATACAGGAAATGCTCAGCAACGCACCACTGTCCTATGTACTCAGTCAATCCAGCTATATGCTGTTCCATATTTTGGGGGAAATACAGACCTGTTAAATTTATTAATCTTCTGAGGAAGAATTTTCATCATTAACTGATTTGATAATGTCCCACATAACATCAATTGACAGGTGGACCATTCAGTGAGTAAGGAATTGTCTGCATGGTCACACTCACGAAGTTGCGGTCAATGACTTGATGTCTGGGTGGAAACACTAATAAGTGGCATCCTTCGGTGATCTGTACTGGGACCAGTACAATTTAACATCTTTGTCAGGGACATGGATAGTGGAATTAAGTGCACCCCGAACGAGTCCGTGGATAACATCACATTGAGTAGTCTGGTTGATATTCTAGAGCAAAGGGATGCCATTCAGAGGAATTTTGACTTGAGAAGTGAGCTCGTGCAAACCTCATAAAGTTCTACAAGGCAAAATTTAAGGTCCTGCACCTGGATCAGGGTATTCCCCAAACATGGATACAGGCTAGGCCAGAGTGGATTGACAGCAGGTCTGCAAAGACAGACTTGGGGCTATTGGTGGATAAAAAACTGAATATAACCCAGTAATGTATATTTACAGACCAGAAAGCTAACCATAACCTGAGCTGTATCAAAATCAAGTGTGACCAGGAGGTTGAGAGAGAGGATTACGCCACTCTACTCCACTCTCACGATACCCCATCCAGTTCTGGGGCCCCCAGCGTAAGAAAGACATGCACCTGTTCAGATTGCTCCAGAGAAGGGCCACATAGATGATCAAGGAGATGAAGTCCCTCACCTATGAGGGCAGGCTGAGAGTTGGGATTATTGAGCATGGAGAAAGGATGACTGGGGAGACCATCAGGAAAGATAGGGAGGCTTTCTTTTTTAGGCAGTGTAGTGATAGAATGAAGGGAAATGACTTCAAACAGAAAGATGGTAGTTTTGGCTTAGATATAAGGAAGAATTTTCTTCATTATGATGTGGCAAGGCACTGGAACAGTATCCAGAGAACATGTGGATGCCCCATTCCTGGAAGTGTTCAAGGCCAGGTTGGATGGGGCTTTGAGCAACCTGGTCTTGTGGAAGATGGCTCTATCTATAGCAGGTGTTTGGAACGAGATGATTTTAAGGTCCAGACTGTTCTATGGTTCATTCTATGATTTTCCAAGGCTTATATATCATCTGAGAGAGGATTCCATTAATCCTTGGAGAAAATCTAACATTGTTAGTGTGTTACATTTCCCAAAATTCATATGACAATGCACACTGAACTGCGAAGTCAGTAAGGCAAGAGAGTGACTAAGAAATTATTTTTGTCCATCTGGGAAGATAATATACAGAATTTTCTATATAGTATCTGTCTTCATAATTGAAATAAATAGACACTATGTATTATATTTCAGTGTAATTCAACACATCAAAGAAAGTAGACTTGGCTCAAAATGTACATCTCCAGGGTGCCTAAAGGGGACAGTTATAACTTTTCTACCAAATTGATTTATGCTGTGCTCAAATGCTAACAAATTTCAAATGACAGCATATGCTTGCAAACTCCAAATTAAAACTCTGTGTGCATTACTTCTAAAGAGATTTATCAAGCAACTGATTGCAACTGACTGCATTTTCTTTTCCTTTTTTTTTTGTTTCTTTGATTATCCTCTTTATAAGTTTTCTGCAGATGTGCTTTGCACCAAATGGGTGAACAGTAACTACAATAAAGTTTTCTATAAACATAATTTCATCAGCTGTCAGAGGAATAATTTTAATATTATAAACAGATTTATAGCACTTCAAATAAATTTGCACCACCTACTAGAATAGCTAGGGAAAAAAAAACCAAAAGAAAAAAGAGTGGTTTTGGAAATCAAATACAAATTTAGACATTACTGCTCATTAACTACCAGAAAAAGTATTTGAGTAACAGTCTATGGAAACCCTTGAGATATGTCAATTGATCTATTTTTATAGACTAATAGGACATACCTTCAATGAAACTGTATATAGTGCTTAGTGCTATGAATTTGCACTTGGAGGAGGTGCAAAGTTCATGTCCATTAAGGTTATGGATACTCATAAAAATAGGCAAGAATGCTTTCTTCACCCCTGCTTCTTCCATCTATAACTGTATAAATCTAACTTCTTCCTAATATCTTTCTCTCCTACTGATAAGTAGTTTGGACTGAAACAGTATATATTTTCTCAAACAGTGAGAGAGAGGTCATGCACTCATTCACTGTCAGTATGTACTTCAACAGGCTGTACAAGGCACAGCACGAACAAGGTATTGTTTCATAAACCATTGTTGAGCACTGGGAAGATATGTCAAGTATCTTTCCATGAAAATTTAATGCCATATTGCAATGGCAACAGAAATTCAGGTGATAAATATATCAGCTTTTTAAAAAAAATGTTATTTTTAGGCATTCTGAAGTGGGATAGTTGATGATACTGTCTTTTGATGCCATTATTGCTAAAAAGAGCATGAAAAGGCCTTTCACTTAATATATGACAGTTTTGGTGGCAATGAGGCTTGAGTCAACTTCCTTCCTGATCTTTTCTTCTTAGGAAGAGGAATTTGTTTTCAATCCTTTAAGCATTTCTATGCTACTTTGACTGCAGATAAGAGATAAACAGGTATATGATTCCATTTAAAGAATATAAATTATTTCAGGTCACACAGTCACATTTCTGTAGGAAGGAATGTTGATTGTAGAGTATGTTATTGTTAGTTGTATTATGCAACCATAAAATACCAAATTTTTCATACAGTTAAGAGCCTGTGGCACTAAAAAGCTTTGATAACTTACGGCTGGCTCATCAAAAGAAAAAAAAAAAAACAAAACCAAACCAAAAGGCCTGACAGATTTGTATCACTGAACTAGGATGCCTTTTTTCATTTGATCTCTTCAGGAAAGAAGTATCTGTTTCAGACTCCACAGAAAAGAAAGGTGTGACCATCTTTTACCAACAAAATTCGTTGTGTAAGAGGATCCAAGGCTTCCCTAAATAAATACCAGCTATCTGTATGCTAATTGCACAGTGATACTTTATCATATTCAGATGAACTGCTGTGACAGATGAAACTGTGACCTGGTGAAACTAACTCTCTGATACTGAGTTTCCTGTTTATAATATTTAGAGGCAGAAAAATATTCTTCTAGCCCAAACATTTAAAAATCTGGTTTCCAATAAAGTCTTGGTGCCTTATCTCTGGATCATTAATCTCTCCATTAGCCCATTATCACCAATGTAGTGTAACTAAAGAGGGAGAGTTACTGCAAGATTCTTTGTTCATGACAGTCTCAGTAACTTACTGAGTTTGGATGATAAAACTATGACATCATAGATGGTGAATAATCTAATTTCTCATCTATCAAGTGGAGACTGAATCAATTCAGGATATTATTTTGAGGATATACACCAAATCTCTTGGAAAACTTATGATACACCTCTACACCACACAACTTCCTTTGAAACAATTTCTGGGGAAAAAAAAATAGCTAGAGACATTAAATATCCTAACAATTAAAAATAGTCTAATTTTACTAAATAAGTAATTCCATATCTCAACCTCATCTGGCACCTTACTGTAACCTAGAACTCCAGTTTTTTCAACTTCTCTGTTTCATAAGCATCACTGAAATGAATCAGGTCATTTGTCTGAGGTGCTGAGAATTTCCCAGCCTTCTCCCTGATCCCAAGAAACCCCAAACAAGTCCTTGCCTGCATCAGTTTCTCACGGCTATGTCTGGATTCCTTCACTTTCAGTTATACCCTTCCCCTTAGAGTTGTTCTTAGCAAACTCTTCAAGAAAACTCCAAATAAACCAGATGTAATTGACAACTGCATATCCAGACTAAAATTAGAGTCCTTCTTAAACTAAGTTTGGGGAAAGTCAGGTAGGAAAAATCACTCTCCTGGGCCCAGCACAAGGGGACATACGACAGTCTATTATATTTGTCATTTTTCCTCTTTCCAGCACAGATCTTGAGCCAGAACTTTCCTATATCTGAATAGAGAAATCTAGATGTTCCTCAATGCCTACCTGGTAATTACAGTCATTCAACAAACTTCAAGTGCATGCAGGCATTCAAATTCTTTTTGATGGTCCCTATTAGGCATAAATCCCAGATATGATCAGAAGATTTTGTTTCAAAATTGGTACTGTGAAACATATTGCATACAATGAACTGGATCCTCTTTTAAAAGGTCATCTACATTGGAAAAACTTAAGTTTATCTTCCAAACCATATATGATTGTTCTCTCTAAAACACCTGTTGACATATAATACACAAATTCCATTATCTAGTATAATCTCTGTCAACTGTTTTGAGATTTTGTGTGTATTTCACATCAGAAAAAAATCCACAAGAAAATCTGAAACAAGACAAAAACAAATAAAAATACACCTAGAAACCCCAACACTAATAAAGATTTCTATCAATACTTTTGAAAAGTCTACTTGTGAAACACAGGACGTCCTGAATACTGATATTGAAGTTTGTCAGGTAATGAACAGATCCTTTAAAAAGTCATGAACAGAAGAAAAGAAAGTTTGTGCTGAATATTTTTACTAGCATCTCAGACACCAAATAAGTTAAGGCTGAGAAATCTATGTATGTATTCATACCTGGTTAAGAAGACTGGTTTTAAACACTTACACCACTTGGAATTGTAATACACAATGTTTTCCACTGGATACCGAAGTTAGCTATTTCTCTGTACAGGTCCAAAATTAATTAGATCCTGGTAGAGAGTCAAGCTACATAAGCTTGCATATTCTGCTGATAGCATGGATTCTCATTAACTTCAGTGGACCTATGAACTAGCAAAAAAAAAGCTGAACATACAGAGTTGATGCTGACAAGATGACTTTGGTTTAGATAACTAAAACCCCTGAACACAACAGTGTATCTTTTAAGTAATGTCCTAGGTTTTTTCAAAGCCAAAAAACACAGTTTTATTTGTAAAAACAGTATTTCATGAAAATAGTTTCAGCTAAACTCCAGTTCCTCCTAATTCTACAACAATCTAGACTGCATTTGCTGGAGGTTTTTTGTATAACTGGGATGAAAATATAAAAATTGAGCGGTAGCTAATAAACTGTCTGTTATTGTATTTACTTTTTTCCAATATAGAAATTCATTTAGTGATAAATATGATATGGAAGTCAATAGTCTGACATTGAGGCAGAACTGAAAATTACTGAAGATTAATTTAAGTGATATTTCCTATCATTCCCTCATGAATATATGAAATAAGACAAAATAAGAGTGATTTAGATTGAGAAGGTAATGAGATACCATAGTCTGATAAAAATCAACATTCTCAGAGGGCTGAAGAAACATTCAAAAAAAGTTTGACTAATTTTTTTTATTCCCTGGATCACCTAAATTATCCAGAACAGTCACATGCAGATCATTAAAATTATTTCAGAAAGATCTACATCTTTAGTAGTTTCAATATTCTCTGTGGCATTAAAGCTGCTTTTGAAAAGCCATGTTTGACAAAATATCAGTGGTGCTTTTTTTGATTCAAAAGAAAATAGTAAGTATATCGAACTATACCAAATATGACTGGCATGGTCAAAAAGGCTAAATAAGAAGAGAAATTTTAGAAATCAAATATTCCTACTTTTATTAATCAAATATTCCTACTTTTTATTTAAATAGGTAAAAAAAGAAGGGTAGGTAAATAGTTACACATGTTGTGAATGCTTATTGTGTTTTGAGTTACTACAAACCATAAAAAGTAATGTAAAAGATAAAAGCCCCAATACGTGTCAGAGCTGTGGCCCTAATTGTTAAATATTGTAACTTTTTGATTTCAGAGACTTTGAAAGCACTGATAGAATAATATATATCATCACTTTTATTTCTAATTGTATAATTAAATTTCCACTGCATTTGATTGTTCTTGGATACTCAAAACAATCAGTCTAGTCAAGATGAGTCATTCCACATCTCTCTTTTAACATTTTAATTGCAAGACATGTGACTGAAATAGGAAGCTACTTTTTCTTCTTGAAAGTCAGTGGTCTTACTGGCTCATTTTTACTTTGATTGAAAATATTTTAGTTAACACAGCTCAGTTATGGTGGATTTGAAATCAGGCAAAATAAAATTCATGTATAGCAGAGACTCTGTGAGGCTGTTGCATAGTCAAGATCTCATTTTTAATTTGCCACTTGAGGAAAAGGGTAACTTTCTAAAACTTGCAGATTTATACTAGGAAATGAATCCTGAACAGTGACGCACAATTTTTTTCCTTTAGTCTTTAAATGTTAAATGGATAGAATCATAGTGTAGCTCAGGACAGAAGAGACCTCTCGTGCTCATCTAGTCTGATTCCCTCCATAGAGCACGGTAAGCCAGACCAGGTGGCTCAGACTCTCTCAAGTCAAATAGTGAGAAGATATTCTTACATGTCCACCAATGATGCAGATTCCACAACCTAAGTATCCATCCCTATGTTTGTCCACTACATAGGACTACATGGTACACTACATAGTTTAGGAAAGGTACTTCCCAATTCAGTGCCCTCACCAAGACTCTCCCAAACCATGCTGCCATTCTCTCACTCTCCTTCCCTCTCCCCTTCCCACTGCAGTGGGATGGAGTTGAGAATTTGCACCACAAAAGGTGTAGATCACGGGGTGAGATAAGAACAATTCACTGGAAACAGCAATGATATAAGAAAAAAAACAGTAACAGTAACAATAGTAATAAAAGCATACAAAAGAGAGAGTGATTTATATGAACAAATGCTCACCCCTGACCCCAGGTGATAACGCACAATGGCTTCTCCCCTCCTGTCATATTTTTCTCAATCAGAAGCCCTGATCATCTTGGAAGCCAGGGAATGCCTTACACAAGTTCAGGGAAATGAGGTAAAGTGATGTAGACTACCCTTCCATGTCCACATGGCTCCCAGCCCCACCCCCTCATGGCTACTGCAAAAATTTAACTCTGTCCTGACCAGAACCAGAACATCACCCACCCCTTATTCTACACCATCTGTCATGTCTAGATCCTACACCTTCCAACTATATACATATGCATATACACAAATGTATACAAATATATATATGCAAATATATACATATATACACACACAAATATCTGTATTTATATCTGCATCTATATATCTACAAGCACAGATATCATATCCAGTCAATGGCCATCCCTTCAAGATCTCTGTTGAGTTCACTTAGTCCATGACTGTGGGTTCTATCCATCCTAGATGTCTTCCAGGGCAGGAGGGCTGCTCTGCTGTCAGGTGGTTCAGAGCTGCAACAGGAGCTCATGACTGGTGTACTTGGAGCAGTCCATCCTCATTGTCCGTGGTAGTTATGGCCTGCCATGGCAATGTCATTCAGCAACAAACACCATACAATTCAGCACTCCAGACTGTTTCCAAAAATAAAATCCTCTTGATGTACATTGTGTATCCACCCCTCTGCATTACCCACCAAGTGCACCCAGGTTCTTGAGCAAGAACGATCCCATGGATGGGTTTGTCCTTGCCTGAGGCAGGACTAATCCAAACTGTCTTCCCTAACACATTCCTCAGATGCATCACAGGGAGTTTATTCCTTTCTGCAGTACATGGGTGTTTTGATTGGGCAGGGCCAGCTTGATTGGTAAAGCCTCTGGTGTTAACTAACCAGGTGGCCTCCGCTAAATGTAGATCCCAATGTTTGCAGGTCCCACCACCCCTTGCTTTCAATGTGTTTTTTAACAGTCCATTCCACCATTCAATTTTCCCAGAGGCTGATGCATGACAGGGAATATGATAAACCCACTCAATACCATGCTCTCTGGCCCAGGTGTCTCTGAGGCTGTTTTTGAAACAAGGCCTGTTGTTTGACTCAATACTTTCGGGCTGCTGTGTTGCCACAGTATTTGCTTTTCAAGGCCCAGGATGGTGTTCCAGGTGGTGGCATGAGGCACAGAGAACGTCTTCAGCCATCCAGGGTTTGTCTCCACCATTGTGGGCACATAGTGCTTGTCTTGGCGGGTCAGCGGAAGTGTGATGTAATTGATCTGTCAGGCCTCCCCATATTTATATTTTGACCATTGATCCACCTTGTCACTCAACAACTTCTGTGACTTGCCATGTACTTTTCAATGTATCCCTACAATACAGCAGCAATCAGCAGTAAAGACAAGGTACCACATTTCATTTTCCGATAGCTGATAATATGGTGGGGACTTTTCAGCATGAGTCACCTTCTCCTCCTCTGATGATGATAATCCAAAATTTCCACCTTTGGACCAGTCTGTGATGACTTCCAAGATTCCTGAGTGATTGGGGTTTGCTGTTCAAACTCTCTGTGTGACCAGCATGATCCTCTTACTCCAAGCAGCAATCAGTAGACTTTCCCTTTGAACATCCAGCCCAGTACTGGCACTCGGGGTGCCAGAAGAAGCTGTGCTTTAGTGCCAATCACTTCTGAAGCAGCTCAAACCCCTACAGCTGCTAGTATCTGTTTTTCAGTTAGGGTGCAGCAAGGCACAGGTCCTTTGTATCCCCCATTCCAGAACCTCAGGGGTCATGCTCGAGTCTTCCCAGGTACTTTTTGCCAGAGACTCCAGAAAGGGCCATTCTCCCCAGCTGCAGTGTAAAGGACATTTTTCACATCATGTCCTGTTCTGACTGGCCCAAGGGCTACTCCATGAACAATCTCCTATTTAATTTGTTCAAAATCTTGTTGTTCAGGATCTCACATGAAACATCCCATCTTCTTTGTTATATGACAGAAAGTGTTTACAATCTGACTGTAATCTGAAATATGCTTCATCCATAAACCCAGAGTATCTAGCAAAGTCTGTGTTTCCTTCATGCTGGTTGGTGGGGACGTAGCTGCTATTTCGTTGACCACACCACTGGAGTCTGACAATGTCCGTCTTGCTGTTCTACTCCTAAACACTGAATTTCTTAGGCAGGAAACAAGCCTTCAAGAGGATCTGGATGATATTGTCTCCTTTCTCAAAAACTTTCTCTTCTGTGTTGCCCCACACGATGAT